>JAWHQI010000135.1:6287500-6390000 GCA_033032865.1 Dactylorhiza incarnata
GAGGAATACAAAGAAGAAGAGGAGGAAGAACAAGAGATGATGAAGAAGAAGAAGAAGAAGGGAGAAGACAAAGAGGAAGAGGAAGACAAAGAGCAAGAGGAAGAGGGGGAGGAGGAAGAGGACAAGGAAAAAGAGGATGAATAAGAAGAAGAAGAAGAAGAAGAAGAAGAAGAAGAGGAAGACAAAGACGAAGAAGATGAAAAAGAAGACGAAGAAGAAGAGGAAGACGGAGCATAGAAGAAGAAGAAGAAGAAGGAACCTACAAGAAGAAGAGGCAACCTAGAAGAAGAATAAGAAGAATAAGAAGAAGAGGCCCAAGAGGGAGTTTAGAGAAAGAGGAAGCCTGGAAGAAGGAGAAGAAGAAGAAGAGAGAGCCTAGAATAGAAGAGGGGGCCTAGAAGAAGAAGAAGAGGGACCTAGAAGAAGAAGGATAAGAAGAAGAAGAATGAAGCCTATAGAAGAAGAAAAAATACGATGTGAGAAGAAGATAGGAGGCGAGAAGAAGATAGGAGGAAAGAAGAAGATATGAGGCTAGAAAAAGATAGGAGGGAAGAAGAAGCTAGGAGGCGAGATGAAGAAGAAGATAGGATGCTAGAAGAACATATGAGGCTAGAAGAAAAAGAAGATAGGAGACTAGAAGAAGAAGAAGAGAGCTTAGAAGAAGAAGAAGAAAAAGAGAGCCTAGAAGAAGAAGAAGAAAAAAAAGGAGCCTAGAAGAAGAAGAGAGCCCAGAAAAAAAAATGGAGCCTATAAGAAAAAAAGGAAATCTAGAAGAAGAAGTGAGCCTACAAGAAAAAGTGTAAGAAAAAGGGAGCCTAGAAGAAGAAGAAGAAGAAGAAGAAAAAGAAGAAGTGAGCCTAGAAGAAGAAGAAGAAGTGAGCCTAGAAGAAGAAGAAGAAGAAGAAGAAGAAGAAGAAGAAGAAGAAGAAGTGAGCCTAGAAGAAGAAGAAGAAGAAGAAGAAGAAGTGAGCCTAGAAGAAGAAGAAGAAGAAGAAGAAGGGGGCCTAGAAGAAGAAGAAGAAGAAGAAGGGGGTTTAGAAGAAGAAGAAGAAGATGGGAGCTTAGAAGAAGAAGAAGAAGAAGGAAGCCTAGAAGAAGAGAGCCTAGAAGAAGAAGAATGGAGCTTATAGAAGAAGAAGAAAAAGAAGAAGAGGAAGAAGGAAGTTTACAGAAGAAGAAGCTTGGTAGCTTATAGAAGAAGAAGAAGAAGAAGAATGGAGCATGTTTAAGAAGAAGATGAAGAATGGACTCTATAGAAGAAGAAGAAGAAGAAGAAGAAGAAGGGAGCATATAGAAGAATAAGAATGCAGCATATATAAAAGAAGAAGTGAGTGTATAGAAGAAGAAGTAAAATGGCGCATATAGAAGAAGAAGAATAAGGTAGCCTATAGAAGAATACGAAGAAGGGAGCTTATAGAAGAAGAGGAAGAAGAGTTCCTATAGAAGAAGATGATGAAGAAGAAGAGGGGAGCCTATAGAAGAAAAAGTCATATAAAAGAAGAAGAACAAGAACAAGAAAAATTACATGAAGGGGTCATATAGAAGAAGAAGAAGAAGAAGAGATCATAAATAAGAAGAAGAAGAAGAAGAGATCCAACAGATGAAGGGATTCTATAGAAGAAGATGATGAACAAGACGAAGAAAACAAATAAGAAGAAGATGAACAAGAATAAGAAGACAAACAAGAAGAAGAAGAAGGGATCCTATAGAAAAGAAGACGAACAAGAAGAAGAAGAAGACGAACAAGAAGAAGAAGAAGATGAACAAGAAGAAGACGAACACGAAGAAGGAGACAAACAAGAAGAAGATGAACAAGAAGAAGACGAACAGGAAGAAGAGGATGAACAACAAGAAGAAGAAGACAAAAAAGAAGAAAAAGAAGGGATCATTTTATATAGGAAGAAGAAGGGATCCTATAGAAGAAGAAGAGATCATATAGAAGAAGAAGAATAATAAGAAGAAGAAGGGATCTTATAGAAGAAGAAGAAGAAGAAGGTATCCTATAGAAAAAGAAGAAGGGATCCTATAGAAGAAAAAGAAGGGATCCAATAGAAGAAGAGATCCTATAGAAGAAGAAGGGATCCTATAGAAGAATAAGAGATCCAATAAAAGAAGAAACGATCATATAGAAGAAGAAGAGATCCTATAGAAGAAGGATGAATCCTATAGAAGAAGAAGAGATCTTATAGAATAATATCTTTATTTGTTTATGAATAATAAAAACTAGATTATGGCATATAAAGACAAAAGATTTTCTAGAAAAAGGGATTTTTTAAACAAAATACATACAGCGGAAAAGATACTTTCATTTAAAATAATGAGGGGAGAGGGACGATTAAACCTTCATATTTATCGTCGATGAAAATGTTGATTTCGATTAGATCCGAGTTCAAAATGTAGAAAAAGAAAATGCATTTATCCATAAGGAGGAGGGGGGATCATGTAGCTTGACTCAAGATGGGAATCGACCCACACATAAACCCGAGCACACAAGCAAGAAGAGAATACAACAACAACACAAATACATGCATCTTTACGTGGAAAATCCTCTCAACTTGAATGAGGAAAAAACCATGGGGCAGGTCATGAAATTCACTATATAAAAATAAGAATTACAAATACAAAACTAGGTTTGCCCAACCTAGAGCCTCTCAAGATTCGACAAGCCTATAGAAGAAGGAGAAGAGCGTCTATAGAAGAAGAAAGTACCCTATAGAAGAATAATGGGGAGCTTACAGAAGAAGAAAAGAAGAAAAAGGGAGATTATGAAAGAAGAAGAAGATAATGAAGAAGAGGGAGCCTATAGAAGAAGATGATGGAGTCCTATAAAAGAAGAAGAATGGATCATATAAAAGAAGAACACCAATTTTACCTATTTAGTTGAATCACGGAGATTGAAGCTTGAGATTGGCCCTTGGGAAATAATCCATAATCATGAACTTGCAGTCAGCGCAATGGAAGTGTGATGGCTTGGCAAGGATATGGTGGGTGAAAATGAATATGCACAAGGACAATGAGTTGGTGAAGTGGACTGATACAAAGAAGAACGGAGAAATAAAGATAATGAAAATGAAGGATACCTTAAGATCAGAGTTGGAGTTTGAGAACCTTCTGTTGTAGTTTGAGATCCATGGAGGATGGAGATCTCCAAGTAAGATGATTTTGTGAGTGAGCAGTTCGCGGTTAATGGAAAAACCTAAAGGAGGATATCAGTGGCTGACCTTGTGTGCCCTATTGCAGCGTCAGATATGGTGGCTTAAATGGGAAACCCTAAATGAGGAGATCGACGTTTGACCTTGTGCGCCCTTTTGCAGCATCATAAATGGCGGCATAAATGGAAAAACCTAAAGGAGGAGAAATTGTTAAAGGCTAAATTTGTTCAGGAGATTCAATACCCTGAGTGGGTATCAAATGTTGTGATGGTTAAAAAAGCTGGTGGAAAGTGGCGGATGTGTGTAGACTTCACCAAACTTAATAAAGCTTGCCCTAAAGATTGCTACCTCTTGCCTCAGATAGATTCTTTAGTAGACTCTGCGGTGGGATTTTCTTGCATGAGTTTTTTAGATGCGTTCTCCGACTATCATCAAATAATAATGTACAAGCCCGACAATCCTCACACCTCATTCATCACGAATGATGGATGTTTCTGTTATCTCGTAATGTCTTTTGGGCTAAAGAATGTCGGCGCAACTTATCAGAAAATGATGGACACTGTTTTTAAAATCAAGAAAGGGAGAAATCTAGAAGTTTATGTCGATGATCTCTTAATTAAAAGCAAGTTTTTCTCAACTCATCTTAACGACCTAAACGAAACATTTGCAACCCTCCGAACTTTCAACATGAGATTGAACCCATTGAAGTGCGTTTTCGGAGCTAGCAAGGGAAAATTTCGTGGTCATTTCCTTACTCCAGAAGGGCTGGAGCCAAATCCCGATAAGGTGAAAGCTATCTTAGAAATGTCATCTCCCAAGACCCCTGAGGAAGTTCAGCAGCTGGGTGAGAGGATGGAAGGTTTGAGTCGTTTCATCTCCCGCTCCAGAGATAAGAGTGCTCCTTTCTTCAAGACTCTCCGTGGAGGGGCCAAGTTTGAATGGACAAAGGAGTGTGATGATGCTTTCAATCAGCTCAAGAAGCAGTTGACATCAACTCCCTTGCTCCATAGCCCCAGTGAAGGATCCACCACCTCGCGGAACCGGATTCCCTGCAAGCTATGCTGATAGAACTGCGACCTCCTTGGCCGCTCCGGCTCTTCCTCCACTGGATCCTTCCCTGCTTGCCGAGGGGGACCACCATCCTCGGACGGAGTCACGCGATGAGGCGAGGTCGTCGTGCACTCCATGCGAGGAAGGAGCGCTGCTCGCATGGTCCCCTCCAAACGCCGCGCGAACTCTTCGAAATCAGCTCGCGTCACGAACTCGCTTCCTCCTGCCGAGTTGCCAGCAGCTCCCTCATGGTCGCCAACTTCCACCATCTCACCTTCCTACCCGGTTTTCTTCCTCTAGCTACGATCCACGCTCACCGCACCAAAGTGTTGAAGCCTGGAAAATCCAGGCTTCAAGATTCGTATCAATGCAGTCGGAGGCTACTTGCCCAGCACTCCAACTAGACGACTTGACTGGCAACAACGAAGAGGCTAGAAGAGCAACAACAGGACCCCAGGTGCTGTAGTAGGGAGGTCCCATCACGTACCCAGAAGCTCAAAAGAGACTTCTCCTCCACAACCAAAGATGGTCGAGCAGGGTACGAGGAAGACACCAACTTGGCGAGTATCTGGGCTGACGGTCAAGTGTGATGGTCACGATCTCACAGGTTCAGGTCTTCGAAAATGGGGTTCCAAAAGCTCAGCCAAAGGTGCCAATCCAAGTACCCCTGAGGTCCTATTTATAGGAAAACCAAAGGGGAGGGGGGTCTTATTTATAGCCCAGCCCAACCCTGGCGACTATGCGACATTGAGGGGGATCTCGCCTGGCTTCGGCGAGCATCGCCTATGGTCGCTCACCTGCCGAGTAATGGGGGATGTTCGCACATGCCAACCCATACTCGCACAGGCCTTTTACTGTTCCTGCTGGCTGAGTTGTCTTTGATCTTTGACTCCTGGCTTCTGCTTTGACCTTTGACTTTGACTTTTGCCTGCATGGCCCTGAATGGGTCCTACCCTCGGAGAATAGGGGTTGTACACCCAAATTCTTGATTTCAGAAGCAGAAGCCAATTCCCCTTTTACCAGAGTAGTGTGGTGATCATCAGTTCCAGTAATAATGATATCATCCACATAGACTATGAGTATAGTGGTACATTCCTCATTTCTGTAGACAAAGACTGAGTGGTCAGAGGTACAACGAGTGAAGTTTAAATCCAAGAGTTTGTTACTTAGCTTGGCAAACCAGGCACGAGGTGACTGTTTGAGACCATACAAGGCTTTATTAAGGCGACACACATGTCTTTTAGGAACATCCATGCTAGGTGGAGGAGTCATATAGATTTCTTCCTCCAATTCACCGTGGAGGAAGACATTTTTTACATCAAGCTGGTGCAGAGTCCAAGAATTATAAGCTGTAATAGATAACAAGATTCTAACTGAGTTCAGTTTAGCAACAGGAGCAAATGTCTCTTGGAAGTCAACTTCATCGATCTAAGTGAAGCCTTTATCAACCAATCTCGCTTTATATCTATCAAGAGTTCCATCTTGAAGAAATTTAGTAGTATATATCTATTTGCATCCAACTGGGTGACACCCATGTGGGATAGGGACAATTTCCGAAGTCTTTTGACGTTGGAGGGCATCTATCTCCTCCTCCATAGCCTTCAGCCAGTGAGGATTCAAGCTAGCTTCTAAAAATTGTTGGGAATAGAAATAGAGGAAACAAAAGCAAGATAAGCTTTCAAGGAGCGAGAGATAGAGTTATACCAACATACTTATCAATGGGATATCTAGTACGTGTTGGAGTTACCATTGTGATCTAGAAGTGGTCAAACATGTAGTCTCACTGCCAACGCGATATGAGCCTGCAGGGTCGCACATAAGAGCATGTGGAGAAGTTGAAAGATTGACTGTGTTGGTAAAGGTTACCAATCACCATACAGAATGGGGTCCGGCAAATGTTGCCGAGGGAATTCGTCGACTAAGGGAATTCGTCGGATATGATTCGTCGAGTATCATTAGTCGACGATTGTTGATACCCGTCGAATAGGGGCATTCGTCGACTATCGAACTGTTCGATACTCGACGAATGCTGATACCCGACGAATTGTTCCAGAAACCCTAATTTTCTGTGGTCTGCGGATAGCGATTATTTTAGGTCTGTTTATGCTTCGGGTATAAATAGAACTTGTTTTTAAGGGTTCAATACACTGTTACGCGAACAGTAAGTTCGGCCGATGGAAGAGTTCCGCCCGACCCTAGACGGAAGAGTTCCACCGCCCCGTTCGCCTCCGCCGACCTCCCTTCCGGCGATCGTCGCCGCGATTGCATTTCCCGGAACGAACCTAGAAGTTCGTGGAAGCGCAAGGTGCAGTCTCCTTCTCCCGGCTCGTGTGGACCTCTGTAGAGTCGCGGACATTATTCCGTGAAACTCTCTTTGCCGCCGACAGGACTCGACTTCTTGGAGCACCTAAGTTGGATTCGGTCCAACTCCACCAAGGTAATTTATGCCTAGTATTTTTATTAGCTTCTTGATTCAATGTTCATGGCCCGATCCAAACTCTTTTGGGTTGTTCTCTTTATTTCCGCTGCGCCTACATATGATGTATGGTTGTAGAAAATCCAACAGTACGACCACTATGAATTTGAAGCGCAGATATGGTCTCTTGAGTGGTGTTGGCGCTTGGATCTGGCGGAGTGGTGGTGGAGCATAAGTGTGACATTCTTGCCCAATATTTTTGTTTTGCCTTTTTTCATAGACTTGAAGATTCTTCCTCCTTCTGTACATACGAAGGTCATTGGTGGAAGCTTCCTTTCTAACAGGAATATCCATACTGCCCGGGGAAATCACATCAACCAGCACAGGTAGGTGTGGTATCATATCACTCTCCTCTTTGCTCTTCTCCTGAAATGTAATAGTTTTGCCCTCATCGGAGTAATAGGGGGTGTGTTCAAAAAAGGTAACATCTTTTGATATAAACCTTCTTCGGAGAGCAGGAGAATAATACTTATACCCCTTTTGATTTGCAGTATTATCCCACAAAGATACATTTTGTCGCTTGCGGGCCTAATTTATCCTTATGGGGCCCCACAATATGAACAAAAGCAACACATCCAAATATCTTAGGAGGAAGATTGAATAGAGGCATATTTGGGCAAAGAAGCTTTAGGGGATACTTTCCCTCCAAAGTACCAGTGGCCATCCAATTAATTAGATAAACAGATGTGATGACACCTTCATCCCATAGTCCCTTAGGGACGTGCATCTCTTGCAACAGGCAACGAGTAGTCTCCGTGATATGCTAATTCTTCCTTACGGCTACCACATTCTGCCGAGGAGTCCCCAGACAGAAAGTTTGGAGAATAATGTCATGGTCTCCCAAGAACCTTTGGAGATCACTACTTGTATATTCACCTCCGTTATCACTCCTAAGAATTTTAATATTAGCTTCAAACTGAGTCTGCACATGATGATAGAATAACTGAAATACTCCTGAAACCTCATTTTTTTCTTTTCATAAGGTACACCCAAGTAATGTGTGAATGATCATCAATAAAAGAAACAAATTATTGAAATCCATTCACAGAGCAAGTAGGAGATGTCCAGACATCAAAATGTATCAACTCAAAACATTTCACACTTCGACTCCGGCTAGGAGCATAGTTGATTCTACAGTGCTTAGCCAATTCACAAGACTGGCAATCAAAAGTAGTTTTTTTAACATTAAGAAAATGCAGAAAGATAGCCTTTACAAACTAGCATGCCCAAATCTCTTATGCCACAACATCAACTGATCGGGATTGGTAGGCATCTGTGCACCAGGAGCTTGACCATTGTCCTTGACATACACAACACCTAACTTATGTCCACCACCAATCGTCTTCCCACTCGCCAGATCCTGGAAAACACAATGAGAAGAGAAAAAGGTGATAGAATAGTTAAGCTGTTTAGTTAAACTGCTCACAGATAATAGACTTATGGGGAATGGGGGAACAATAACCACAGATTTGATAGAAACAGATGGAGAAAGATGAATAACCCCTTTATCAGTCACAGAAGCTGAGGATCCATCATCGAGTTTCACACTGCCAAATGCAGGAGAAATAGAAGAAACCCCCACAGAAGACCCGGTCATATGGTCGGATGCTCCCGAGTCAGTGATCCAAGGAGAAGGGGGTCCTTTAGAGTTTAGAGGACACAGAAGTAGTGTGAACATGAGCAGCATTACCCGCCAAGTCACCAGCAAAAGGTCTTCCAACAACATTGGCCTTCAGGGCCTTGAGTTCCCTAGTCAAACCCTCGTTTTTCGCTAAGAGATGTCATGCATTCTCTTTTGTCATACATAGCTATTTGAGGCCTCACATATTTCCCATCAGAATCCTGAATCCAACCTAAAGGAACCAAGTGAGGATGAAGATCACAACATTTCTCTTTCTCATGTCCTTTCTTCCTACAGTGAGGACACTTCATTTTACCCTTATCTTCTTGTCTCATATTTCTAGGATGCCACTTCTTCTGCTCAGCAACGAAGGCAGATTTCTCATGACCAATATGAACATCTGAACAAAGGGTGTTTATACGGCTTGTCTCCCCTCGAATATAGTGGGTCACTGTCTCCAGATCAGGCACAGAATCTCTTCCCAACATTTGAACTCTGTGAAATTCAAGTTCAGGAGGAAGAACAGAAAGCATTTCGAACACCCTCCATTGCATAATTTCCGTCTTGTAGTCTTCTATAGTCTGGATAGCAGAATATTGATCAAGTTCTGCCTAGTTATGGGTCAGTTTGCTATAATATTCCTCGAAATCACTCATCCCTGTCACGTGGATCTGCTCAGTCTGGAGTTGATATATTCTAGCCAAGCCCTTTTTTTGAATAATTTTGTTTGATTAACCCCCACATTTCTTTCGCAGTTTGACAGAATAGAAAGTGACTTGGGTTCCATAGAATCGACAAGCCAATTGATCACAGTAAGATTCTCACCTTCCCATTCCTCATATAGAGGATCAATCTTGCTTGGGGCCGGCTTGGATCCGGTGATAAACCCAAGTCTTCGACGACTCCTAATGAATATCCGCATAGACTGAGCCCATAGGTGGTAGTTTCTCCTTTTGAGCTTGATGTGAGTAACACCTTGATTGAAGTCCATGTTAGAACTTCCTCCACTGCAGTGTTTGGGTTGATCAATGGCCCCTCCGGTGGCATTTACACTCCTCAATTTGTTTTCCATAAGAGCACACACTTGGAATTGCAGGAACGTCTCCCTTCAGGAAAAACAAACCACAATCAGAAGGGAACAAGAAAAATCAACAGCGCCCCTTTGGATTCTCCCTACTGCCAACGATCCTCCACCACAAGCCCCCGCACACAAAACTGTTAATGTATATTTGGTCAAATAACGGGTTCGAAGGTATAACGGGTCAGTTGGGTACCCGGATACCCATCCCCGTAGACACTCCTAGGGTTTTACCTATATATACCCGCTAGGGGCAACGTGGAGTGGATTCCACTTTGATCCTCCTCCGGATGCTTCGAGCAAACTCTCACAATCTCGAATCAGCCCCCCTAGGGTTCTCTCGTCCGCACGTCCGAGAGGAAAAGTTTTTCGCGAAACTGTCATGACCGCCGCCGCTCCTTCGTCGAGCCTGATAGCCGCCTCCTTCGTCGTCGATCGAGAAGGTGTTGTCGCGCATCTGCTCGACTTCGTCGCTCCAGTCCCGTCATTCCAGATCGCTGAAGAGGAAGTCTTCGTCGTCGCCGCTGGATCACTTTTCAGCAACCGGTCGTTCGCCGCTCGGATCCTCTCATCGTGCGTGTTTGCTGGGCTCGCCGTTTCTGACGGAGCAGTTGCCGGTGCTGTAGAGGGAGTTCCCGGCTCTTCGTCGTTTGTCGGCCTCATCGCCGTTGTCGTTCGTGAAGGAGACGCCTCCGTCGCTGCTGCCCTAGCCCGCAGATCGTGCGTCCAGTTCGCGCATGACCGCAGCCCGTGCGTCCAATTCGCACACGACCGCAGCCCGTGCCTCCAGTTCGCGCATGACCGCATCCCGTGCGTCCAGTTTGCACACGACCGCAGATTGTGTGCTCGACAGCAGCCAGTGCCCGTGCGTCGCTGTTCTCCCGTGCGTCGTTATTCTCCCGTGCACCACCTCCGCTGTCCAACCTCAGATCCCTCCCAGTCCAGATCTCTCCCGCCACCGCCGTCTCCACGCCCACGGAAGTACAACCCTAAATTTCCACTATCGCCGGTGCTAGTGACAGAAAGTTCCAATTTCTGTTTCGGAGTTGGAAATCCGTCGTTGGGCGCACAATGATGAAGGGGAACAACATGACGTCCCCCGTTCCGATGATAAAGCTGGAGAAGTTCACGGCGACTGAGTTCAACGATTGGAAGTTGAATACTCAGTTCGGGATGAAGTTTCTGAACGTGTTCTACACAGTTCAGTCTGATGGTGCTGAGGTCGTAGGGACTGTTGACGAGGCACAGTGGGTTTCTGATGAAGACTTCTGTAGAGACTACCTGCTGAACTGTCTGTCTTCCAATCTGGCGAAGACGTACATGAAGATGAAGACGGCTAAGGCAATCTGGGATGCGTTGCAGGAGCACTTCAGGCAGGAGGACCTGTCCAAGGCGTACTTGGTGGACAAGTTCCACTCGTTCACCTTCGAGGAGGAGAAGGCCATTCTCCCTCAGGTATCAAATTTTAAATTATTAGTAGATTCTTTATATAGTGAGAACATTGCGTTGCCAGATAGCTTTGTTGCTGGCACAATTGTATATAAATTGCCTTCCACGTGGTACAATTTCAAAACTGAAATGTACCGCAAGAAGATGCAGGTGGGCTTGAACGAACTCAAACGTTTTATACGCATTGAGGACGAAAATAGGATTCGACACGCTCTAGAAGTTGTCACGACCCGTCTAATAACAATTATTAGAGTGCGCTACGGGCGGGTCGTGATGCCGCAGGCATGGGCAAAGAGAAACCATGTCTGCCAGGCGGGAGCTGTAATACCAAGATATCTGTAGAAAATAATTAGATTTTGAAAAAAAACAATATCAGTTTGATTTATTATGCGGAAGCTTGAATTAATAGTGATGCTCATGCACTTTGATCAATTCTCATGCTACAATTATAATGCAAAAGTAGATGCTAGTAAACCGCAGAAGCAAAATGAACATTTATAAAATGTTGTAATACATCCATACCATTCTAAGAGTTGTCCACGATACAAGAAAATTGGCTGACAATAACTAGTACAGGAAAGACAAATCCAAAAGTAAAAGAAACAAGATACAAAGGACCTGGTGCAGCAACTACAAAAAGTAAACCTCCAACAGACGGGAGCTGGGCGAGGAACCACTCAGGAAGTAGACGGCGCAGTCACGAACCATAAGGCAAATCCAAACAGAGGGAAAAGCCTCAGAACAAGATATATAGCAGAGATTCAAGTTAATAAAATAAACAAGTAAACTGAGAAACAAGCATAGCAGTAAAGTATGTCAGAGACTAACTGAGATTCTCTAGTAAATTTTTAGCCTACTCCGGAGGTTAGCCTAGACACAAACGCATAAGAAGAAATCAATGAAAGGCGTGTGTGTCGTCGTTTGATGTACAAGATTCTAGCATGGGAGTAGATGCAAGGCTTAAGCTACCGCTGCTCGCAAGATTCCCTTATTGGTTTCTCTTACCAATTCAAGTGTAAACTCATTTTCCGGTGTCACATCAAACGACACAATCCCTTTCATTGTTTGCTTATGGCGTCTAATGAGCTTACTTATCTGCAAGTAATAAATTCAAGTGGGGGCTAGTGCGGTACAAGTGTGACTTAAATAAAACTTGTTTGCAAGCGAGAGAGTTTTCTCTACTTGCCTTAAGGAGGAGCCGGGCTTGAAGGCGGCGGCTAAGAGGCAAGGTCAACGCTCTAACGGAACCTGTTCAAGATGCGTTCACATGAAATATTTATTTCAATGCTTGATCCTACGCGCACACAAGTATTTCTATTGCGTAATTAAATTCAAGGGGCAAGTTAAGGAATATACCTCCCTCGGCAAAGAGGGGAGAAGCGGTTACCACGAGATCCGAGGGTTTTGGCGGCGGTTGGATCCGGGAAACCCTAATTTGGAGAGGGCCTTGAGCGATTCCACCGCTACATTCGTTGGACGGCACCGAAAACCGAATAAAATTTGGGATTAGTCGAGTATACGACACACCCACGCGGATCCGACGTGATTACGTCGTCCGGAGGCGAAAATTTAGCACATAGCAATTAGGTTAAAATCTGAAATGCGGGGATCCTTACCGAAGGAGACCAGATTTGGGCTCAGGAATCCACGAGGAGGGGTTTCGAGCGAAACCCTAGAAGTTCCCTTGAAATCCACCGGCCGAAACGGGGAGGAAGAGGGGCTGTCGACCTCTTTGGAGGAGGGGGAGCCACCGTCGGCCCTCAAGAAGGAGGAGACACAGTTGGCCGGAGGAAACGAGGAGGAAGGGCTGCTACCCTTGCCGCTGTCGTCGGCCTGGAGGGGGGAAGAAGGAGCGGCCCTTGCTGCTGCCGTCGGCCAGGAGAAGGGAAGGAGATGGAGTCGACGGCCTAGGAAGGAGTAGGAGGTGGCGCCGGCGAGAGGGGGAGCACCAGGCGGCGGCGACTGCGACGCACGCGCGAGACGTGAGCGGGAGAGCGAGCGGGAGACGGGATCTTGCGAGCCCTAGCCGATGATTTGCGGTTTGCGGGAAGTTTAGACCGGGGGGCGGTTTTAATCGGGAGAGAGGGCTGCGGATAGCATGTTTTTATATCTAATTACATTAATTTAGGGGTGTTACATTCTCCCCTACTTAGAAAGTTTCGTCCCGAAACTTCTGATGATTTCCTAGCCGGGGCTAATATGACGAAGATTCAGATTCCCTTTATACCGACAAGGTTTGCAAATTAAGGCATGGAGACTAACTATGATAAAAGTAAAAGAGAAGAGAACAAGAGCGGAGGCATACCAGGATAAGGAGAAAAGGTGTGGATACTTGCTACGCATGTCAGCTTCGAGCTCCCACGTGAACTCCTCAGACTTGCCATGCATCCAAAGTACCTTCACCATAGGAATGGTTCTCTTCCGAAGCTTGCGCTCTTGATACTCCATGATCTTAGCAGGTTCGACTGGATAGGACAGATTAGCTTCAGGAATCACTGGAACTTCCTCAATGACGCGGGTAGGATCATGAATGTACTTCCGAAGCTGGCTGACGTGGAAGACATCATGAACACTGGCCAAGGAATCAGGTAGCTCCAGGCGGTAAGCAGATCCTCCAACACGCTCAGAAATAACATACGGTCCCACAAATCTTGGGCTGAGCATATGGTGGCGACCGAAACACTTCACCCCAGGAGTAGGAGAAACCTTCAAGAAAACACGATCACCCACCGCAAACTCCAACGGACGGCGACGCTGATTAGCATACTTCCTCTGCCTCTCGACGGCACGGCTAAGATGAAGACGAGTCTTCTTGGTGGCCTCTTCCATTTCCTGAAGTAGCTCAGGACCCAACACAACTTTTTCACCAACTTCTGACCAGTAGAGAGGGGTCCTACAACGACGCTCATACAACGCCTCGAAGGGGGCCATCTTGAGGCTCTCCTGATAGCTGTTGTTGTAGGCGAATTCAACCAGTGGCAAGTGATCATCCCACGCTCCCTTATAGTCCAGAATATAACACCGAAGCATGTCTTCAAGAATCTGATTCACCCTTTCGGTCTGGCCATCAGTAGTCGGATGGTAAGCGGTGCTCAGGTTGAGCTCAGTGCCCAGAGCTTGCTGGAATCCCTTCCAGAAGTGCGATACAAATCTCGAGTCACAATCAGAAACAATCCGCAGAGGGATCCCATGCAGTCTAACTATCTCAGAAACATAGATCCGAGCCATCTTCTCGGTGGGATGCCCTTCCTTGTACGGGATGAAGTGAGCTACTTTAGTCAAGCGGTCCACAATCACCCAAATCGCGTCATGACCTCTCGGAGTACGGGGCAGTCCAGTGATGAAATCCATAGAGATGTCTTCCCATTTCCACTCTGGGATAGGCAGAGGCTGCAAAAGACCACCCGGACGCTGACGCTGGGCCTTCACCTTCTGGCATGTCAGGCACCGGGAGATGAAACGAGCAATATAATTTTTCATACCAGGCCACCACACGATCTGCTTCAAATCATGGTACATCTTATTATTGACGGGGTGACCAGAGGTGCGAGACTCATGAGCTTCTCGGTAAATGCTATCCAGTAGCTCAGGAACATCAGGGATGCAAAGGCGACCTCAGAATCGCAGGATATCATCAGTGATGGAGAAATCTGGGAGAGTACCAAGTTCAACCTGCCGACGGATATGCTGGAGTTCTGGATCAGATGGCTGCAAATCCTTCACCTGTTCTACCCATAACGGAACGGATACTCCTCCGTGACCCTCAGGTGCGATGGATATGTCCATCCGTTCGAGGTCATCTATCAAGGCTGCAAGGGATGCTGACATAGGGGTGCAGGCGGCAGCCGTAGCATGTCGGCTCAGCGCATCTGCCACTGAATTGGCTTTACCGGGCACATAAGTGATCTGCAAGTCGTAATCCGCTACAAACTCAAGCCATCGCCTCTGCCGAAGATTGAGGTCCTTCTGAACGAAAATATACTTTAAGCTCTGGTGATCGGTGTAAAAGTGGCACTTCACACCATAGAGATAATGACGCCAAAGCTTCAAGGCAAAAGCCACCGCGGCAAACTCCAAATCGTGAGTGGGTCAAAAAGGTCATCCACGCGAGGGATAGGGTACTTATTCTTCACTGTAACTTTGTTCAACTCTCGGTAGTCGATACAAAGCCTCAAGGAACCATCTTTCTTCTTCACGAAGAGGACGGGGGCTCCCCAAGGAGAAGTGCTGGGACGAATGTAACCAAGTTCGAGCATTTCGTCCAGCTGCAACCGAAGTTCTTCCAATTCGCGCGGGGCCATTCGATAAGGAGCCTTAGAAATGGGGCGCGTCCCAGGTTCCACGTCAATAGAGAACTCTATCTCTCGATCTGGAGGCATCCCAGGTAATTTGGCGGGGAACACGTTAGGAAATTCAGAAACCACCGGAATAGACTCGAGTGGAGGAGCAGCAACATCCGAATGAGAAGAGTAGATAAATCCAGCAGTGCAACCTTGATTGAGCAACCGAGTGGCGTGTACAGCAGAAATTACCTTCAGATGGCCGCGGGTCTGCACGTGAACACTGTAATCCTTGCCACCGATGCTGAGATTGATCCTCTTTGCCGCGCAATCCAGCTTCACTCGATATGCAACCAGCCAATCCATTCCCAAAATCACGTCGAACTCAGACATCTCCAGAATCATGAGATCCGCAAAGACTTGCAATTCTTCGAGCAAGATTGGGTAATTGGGGATACCCCTAGTTGATAGGTGCTGATGACCCGACACAGAAATCTCAAAAGGGGCCTCCAGAGGTGAAGTGGGCCAACCATGCAGGTCCACGATATGGCGAGCAATAAACGAGTGAGATGCGCCAGAATCAAAGAGAATCTGCAACCACTTGTTTCTGACTCTAAATCTCCCTAAAACGAAAAGCAGTTATAACCGCCAATTCCGGTTGTATCTGATAAAAAGCATACATGGATACTTGTAGGAAAAATAAAACAACACATACGTACCAGAGATGACGTCCGTGGAAGCGAGCGCCTCGCCTTGAGTAAGGACATTCAGCACAGCCTTGCCCATATTCTGGGCTCCGGGGTTAGCCTGCAGTGGCTGAGTAGTGACCGGGCCTTCCTTCATAGGGCAGTCTAACTTGAGATGACCCACTTGCCTACACTTGAAACAGGCCTTCTGCCTACGGCGGCAGTCCCTCTGTTGATGGCCCGGCAACTTGCAGTAGGCACAAACGGTGGAGGCGGAGGCAAGTGTCATCGGGGGCTGTGTAGGAGCGGTTGTCTTCTGCTTCTTCAGGAGAGACCGGCAGACTTGGGCGGTATGGCCCACCTTGTGGCAGTAAGCACACACCTCCATGGACCTGGAACCTTGCTCCTGAGGTGGAGCACTCCTGCGCTTGAGGTCGGATGCAGCGGCATTGCTCGTTCCGTGCTGGGCTTTCTTTCCAGTACGATCCAGCTCAATAGCTTCCGCCCGCATGGCGGCTCCCACGGTCTCTGCATAGGTTCTGGCGTCGTGTGCTACCACATGTTGGCGAATGTCATGGCGAAGTCCCTTCACGAAACGACTGATCTTCTTGGCTTCATCCGGCATGAACTCCGCAGCAAGGAGGGATAGGCGGGAGAACTCCTGCGCATACTCTGTCACTGTCCTGCCAGGCTGCTGAAGGGACAAGAATCTCTCCGCTAACTTGTCCCGCTCCACAGAAGAGAGGAAGTTCTCCATCAGAGCGTCCTTGAACTGCCCCCAAGTTAGGGTAGTAGATTCGTGGAGGCTGCGGTGCTGGAGCCACCAAGTATAGGCGTCCTCGGTCAGCTGATAGGCCGCAAGAAGGACCTTCTGAGCTTCAGGAACTATGGCATACTCGAAGTGCTTCTCCATCTGGGAGATCCATTCCGTGATCACGAAGTAGTCGCGGTTACCGTTGTAGGCCGGCGGATTTAGCCTCTTGAAAGCCAGAGTGTCAGTCATCGTCAAAGGAAGAGCAGACGGAGTGGTCACGGTCGGGGTCACTACAGCATCAGGTGCATGAGGGGTGATGGTGACAGCTACTCCAGACGTCCCTGCGCTGCCAGAACCAGAACCTGGATCAGGAGCTTGGCGATCCCCTTCCAGACGGGTGACACGCTCCACAAGCTGCTTCAAAAGTTGGACCATTTCACCTAAAGGGGCTTCCCCTGCAGAAGGTGTAGCCTTCTTGTGCCGTGGTCACTTAGAAGTCATCTAGAAAGAAACATAGAAGAACAGAGTGAGACAACGACTAAGTTAAGCTTGAGGGTTGAGATTACAGGTCATATCAATCTAATACTGTTGGATAAGCAATTCAAATAGCTAGTAGTTACAGCATTTTCATTGGGCAACTCTAAGTGACGATCATGCAGATGTAAGTGCGGCGATATGATCACATGCGGTAAGACGATGATTTGTAAAATCCATGTGTGTACATTCGTTGTCTGTTGCTCTTAGCTTAGACACTTGTGCAATGAGTTATGTTATGTATGCAACATGATTATGCCTACAATGCATTCCTAAGAATGTTTATGAATGGATGCGCATGTCATGTTAAGCGCCCATATCACTTAACATGTCATGCGCATTATGATTCTAATGTCATCGCACTTGAAAATATTATATCGCCCATACAATTTAATATTTGCAAGCGGTGTAAATCCTAATGGAAATTCATATGCATAAATGTTAAGTTTGCTCATACTCCTTTAACATTTGTACGCATACTACTCATGCTTATGGGTGAGTGTGTGCGTGTTTCAGCCTCGAACAACAGACAACGACAAAGTGAGTGAGGAAATGATGCATGCACATATATTTACATAATAGATTTCAAAATATATGAAAATTTTAAAATACTTTATCTTTAGATGCTAAACCTAGCTCTGATACCAACTGTCACGACCGGTCTAATAACAATTATCAGAGTGCGCTACGAGCGGGTCGTGATGCCGCAGGCATGGGCAAAGAGAAACCATGTCTGCCAGGCGGGAGCTGTAATACCAAGATATCTGTAGAAAATAATTAGATTTTGAAAAAAAACAATATCAGTTTGATTTATTATGCGGAAGCTTGAATTAATAGTGATGCTCATGCACTTTGATCAATTCTCATTCTACAATTATGATGCAAAAGTAGATGCTAGTAAACCGCAGAAGCAAAATGAACATTTATAAAATGCTGTAATACATCCATACCATCCTAAGAGTTGTCCACGATACAAGGAAAATGGCTGACAATAACTAGTACAGGAAAGACAAATCCAAAAGTAAAATAAACAAGATACAAAGGACCTGGTGCAGCAACTACAAAAAGTAAACCTCCAACAGACGGGAGCTGGGCGAGGAACCACTCAGGAAGTAGACGGCGCAGTCACGAACCCTAAGACAAATCCAAACAGAGGGAAAAGCCTCAGAACAAGATATATAGCAGAGATTCAAGTTAATAAAATAAACAAGTAAACTGAGAAACAAGCATAGCAGTAAAGTATGTCGGAGACTAACTGAGATTCTCTAGTAAATTTTTAGCCTACTCCGGAGTTTAGCCTAGACACAAACGCATAAGCAGAAATCAATGAAAGGCGTGTGTGTCGTCGTTTGATGTACAAAATTCTAGCATGGGAGTAGATGCAAGGCTTAAGCTACCGCTGCTCGCAAGATTCCCTTATTGGTTTCTGTTACCAATTCAAGTGTAAACTCATTTTCCGGTGTCACATCAAACGACACAATCCCTTTCATTGTTTGCCTATGGCGTCTAATGAGCTTACTTATCTGCAAGTAATAAATTCAAGTGGGGGCTAGTGCGGTACAAGTGTGACTTAAATAAAACTTGTTTGCAAGCGAGAGAGTTTTCTCTACTTGCCTTAAGGAGGAGCCGGGCTTGAAGGCGGCGGCTAAGAGGCAAGGTCAACGCTCTAACGGAACCTGTTCAAGATGCGTTCACATGAAATATTTATTTCAATGCTTGATCCTACGCGAACACAAGTGTTTCTATTACGTAATTAAATTCAAGGGGCAAGTTAAGGAATATACCTCCCTCGGCAAAGAGGGGAGAAGCGGTTACCACAAGAGATCCGGGGGTTTTGGCGGCGGTTGGATCCGGGAAACCCTAATTCGGAGAGGGCCTTGAGCGATTCCACCGCTACATTCGTTGGACGGCACCGAAAACCGAATAAAACTTGGGATTAGTGGAGTATACGACACACCCACGCGGATCCGACGTGATTACGTCGTCCGGAGGCGAAAATTTAGCACATAGCAATTAGGTTAAAATCTGAAATGCGGGGATCCTTACCGAAGGAGACCAGATTTGGGCTCAGGAATCCACGAGGGGTTTCGAGCGAAACCCTAGAAGTTCCCTTGAAATCCACCGGCCGAAACGGGGAGGAAGAGGGGCTGTCGACCTCTTTGGAGGAGGGGGAGCCACCGTCGGCCCTCAAGAAGGAGGAGGCACAGTTGGCCGGAGGAAACGAGGAGGAAGGGCTGCTACCCTTGCCGCTGTCGTCGGCCTGGAGGGGGGGAGAAGGAGCGGCCCTTGCTGCTGCCGTCGGCCAGGAGAAGGGAAGAAGATGGAGTCGACGGCCTAGGAAGGAGCAGGAGGTGGCGCCGGCGAGAGGGGGAGCACCAGGCGGCGGCGACTGCGACGCACGCGCGAGACATGAGCGGGAGAGCGAGCGGGAGACGGGATCTTGCGAGCCCTAGCCGATGATTTGCGATTTGCGGGAAGTTTAGACCGGGGGGGGGGGGGGGGGGAGGGGGCGGTTTTAATCGGGAGAGAGGGCTGCGGATAACATGTTTTTATATCTAATTATATTAATTTAGGGGTGTTACAGAAGTCGTTAACAAGCAGAAGGCTGCCGCTAACATGATTACGAACTCTAGACGCGCGCCGAACTCTAGGAAGCCAAAGCCCAACCCTAGTAGCTCCCAGGTTGCAGGCCCAAGTAAACAAATCAAAAAGTTTAAGGGCAAGTGCTTTAACTGCAATAAGTGGGGACACAGCGCATCTGATTGCAGGCTTCCTCGTAAGAAAAAGGGCAAGACACCACAGGAAGACAACCATGCTAACATGGTTAGTCTCACTGAGCCATCCGACTGTGTTGCCATGGTCGGAAACGGAAAGGCCAGTACATAGTGGTTCCTTGACTCGGGGGCAACGTGCCATGTGTGCAACAATTGTAATCTGATGACAGGTCTCACTGATGCAAGAGAATCGGTGACCGTTGCCAACGGTGAGACAGCTGACGTTCTGAAGGTGGGGAACGCAACTTTGCTGCTATCCTCAGGTAAGACTTTAACTTTAAAGAATGTTAAGTTTATTCCTTCTTTAGCTGCTAACTTAGTGTCTATTAGCTTACTATGTGATGCTGGTATGTCTTTTACTTTCTGTAGTGGTAGAGTAACACTGTCAGTTAACTCACACTATTTTGGATGTGCATATGTCTAAAATAGAATGTACAGATTAAGTCTAGCAAATGAAATAGTTCAACAAGTTCAAACAAACTTAGTTAGCCTAAGACTCTACATGAGAGACTAGGACACGTAAACTATAGGAAAATGTTCTAAATTGCTAGAACTCACCAGATAGCTTTAGACACTACAATCAAAACTGATAAATGTGAAGTGTGTGCTCAGACTAAGATCACTAGGAAACCTTTTAGTGTGGTTACTAGGAGCACAACACCCTTAGAACTAATACATTCCGACATATGTGACTTCAAAAGTTTGTCACTAGAGGAGGCAGGAAGTATTTGATCACCTTCATAGATGATTGTTCTAGGTTTTGTCACATTTATCTCCTTAAAACTAAAGACGAAGCGTTTGAAAAATTTTGTATTTTTAAAACCAGGGTAGAAAACCAATTAGGCATGAAAATCAAAAGATTTAGAAGTGATAGAGGAGGAGAATATATGTCCAGTGAGTTCAAATGTTTCCTTGCCTAACATGGAATCATTGCAGAAATCACTGCTCCTTACTCGCCCCAGTCTAATGACATAGCTGAGCGTAAAAATCGTACGTTAACAGAAATGTTAAACTCTATGCTCCTGACTGCAGGCATGCCTTCCGCTAATTGGGGAGAAGCAGTCTTAACTGCAAATCACATTTTGAATAAAGTTCCTCATGCCAAGTTAGAGATTATACCCTACGAACTTTGGTTTAAGAGACCCCCGTCTTTTACTAGACTTAAGACCTGGGGCTGCATAGCCTTTGTCAGGGTCCCTGACCCTAGACGGTCTAAGATTGGACCTATGACCAATACATGTGTCTACCTAGGTTGTGCTGAGGATAGTGTTGCAGATAGATTCTTAGATATTTCTAATAACGTCGTTATAGAATCTAGGGACGTAGTGTTCTTTGAAGATAAGTTCCTCAAGGATAAGAACCTGTCTCTCTCAGGTATGCAAGTAACTATTACTGAAGAAGATCCTACTTCAGTACCGAGCACCTCCTATTCAGTTCCTGTAGACAACTCTGGCCTAGAGTCTAGGAGAACTTCTCTAAGAGAGCGAATTCCCAGAAACTTCAGTAGTGACTTTGTCACTTGCCACGTTGAGGCTGATCCATCCACCTATAAGGACGCGATGAGATCCAGGGATTCCCTACTCTGGAAAGAAGCTATTGATGAAGAGATGAATTCTCTACTTCAGAATAACACCTGGACGTTGGTTGATAAGCCAAAAGGGGCTAAAACTGTAGGGTGTAAGTGGATTCTGAAAAAGAAACTAAATCTTGATGGTAGCGTAGCTAAGTATAAAGCACGCCTGGTGGCTAAAGGTTTCACACAAGTAAGCGGAGTAGATTACTTTGATGTCTACTCACCCGTGTGTCACTTAACAACCATTAGGGCCCTCCTTGCTATTGCGTCTATTGAGAACTTTATTATTCATCAAATGGATGTTAAGACTGCGTTCTTGAATGGAGATCTGACCGAAGAGATCTACATGAATCAACCTGAAGGTTTCATTGTAGACGGTCACGAAACGAAAGTCTGTAAATTACTTAAGTCTCTATACGGACTAAAGCAAGCACCGAAATCATGACATGAGAGGTTCGACTATAGTGTAAAGAACATGAGATTCATGTCGATTCTCTTGGATAAATGTCTTTACATACGTAATAGATCGGATAAAGTCGCCATAATATGCTTGTACGTAGATGATATGCTCATTCTAGGGTTTGATCAATCCGAAGTGGATGACGTTAAGTCAGACCTAATAAAAAAATTTAGCATTACAGACCTAGGTGTAGCTAACACTATACTAGACATGCAAGTGAGCTTTGGGAAGAATGACATCTCCCTAAGTCAAAGCCACTATATAAAGTCCATGTTGGACACGTGGGGATACAGTGACAGTAGAGCATTTGAGACACCATACAACTACACTAACCACCTAAAGCCCAATGAAGGAGCTATGGTTAGACAGTTAGATTACTCTAAACTGCTTGGTAGTCTCATGTATGCCATGGTCTGCACTAGACCTGACACAGCCTTTACGGTCGGCATGTTGTGCAGATTTACTAGTAATCCTGGTCAAGACCACTGGAACACCTTAGATAGGCTAATGAGATACTTAAAGCACACCCAAAAGTATGCTTTAGTTTACACTGGTCATCCTTCAGTTCTTGAAGGTTATTCTGATGCATCATGGTGCTCGGAATTAAACGACAGCAAGTCCACTAGTGGGTTTGTATTCACACTAGGAGGAGCAGCTGTAGCCTGGAAGTCCAAGAGGCAATCTTGTATTGCACTCTCTTCTATGGAATCCGAACTCTACGCTCTTGCGTCAGCAGGAGAAGAAGCCGAGTGGCTAAGAGATTTGGTGATGGACATTCCTTTGTCGAGCCTGAAAATGAGTTCTGTTGCAGTTTACTGCGACAATCAGGCTACTAAAACGATTGCTACGAACACTTTGTTGAATGGCAAAAGAAGGCATCTCAGGCTGAAACAATCCTGGTTGACCTCACTCACAAGTCAAGGGATAATGACCCTAATTGATGTGAGACCGAAAGACAATGTTGCAGACGCCTTGACCAAAGGCTTGAATAGAGCTCTCACAATAAAAACATCGGGGGAGATGAGACTAAAGTTCATAGAAATATGAAACTTTCCTCCGCAGTTTATGTTTTCATAGTGAGAACATATATAGTCGCAACATTCAAGCATCTAATAACAGACTGAAAACCCCAAATAATTTCTTGATGAAAACCCAAGATGGCTAGATGCCTGTTATTCCACATTTGATAACTAAGCATCTTTCTCATTGTAAGTTGATTCGAAATTTATTCAACTGGGAATAGAAAGTCGTTGTAGTCGGTTATCTAACATTGGTGATCATAACACATTATTCCACACCTGATAATGTTGCAAATGTTGTTGTGCCATATCATTCAACTTTTGTTGATGAGGCACATAATGATCACTAATGGATAAGATAACGGTTGATTTACGAAATCAACACTAGACTAGTTCCTGCTAGACCAGATAGAGATGCTGACAGTGTTACTTCACCAATGCTACAGGTTCTAAGCTCACTTATGTAAGAGCTAGTTCTCTTTCTACGTTACTGCATATGTTCATGAATACATAGAGTTTTCTAACTCATGAAATTCCTTGCAGGCTTTGGTGGAGATGGATGAGAGAAAGTGGTGTTTGACATGGATGCTGATGATCTACTAGACGAGTAGAATTATCATATGTTTTGATCCTTGTCATGTTGTTTTTTCAGACTTATTTTCATGAGTAGCACCTTTTTTTTATTCTGGATGTTATATGTTAATCCTGCTGTTATTAATTGTGATAACTCTTATGTTACTATGTTAAGTCGAAAACTTTCTTTATGTTATTACACTACTTTCTGCACTTCGAAACGTATACGTTATTTGTCACAAATATAGGAGGAGATTGTTAATGTATATTTGGTCAAATAACGGGTTTGAAGGTATAACGGGTCAGTTGGGTACACGGATACCCATCCCCGTAGACACTCCTAGGGTTTTACCTATATATACCCGCTAGGGGCAACGAGGAGTGGATTCCACTTTGATCCTCCTCCGGATGCTTCGAGCAAACTCTCACAAAAACTCCTATGTAACTCAACCAGGAATCAACAACTGCTAAAGAACACAAGCCCAGACGCCACAAATGGTAGCCAGCGGGACGATAAAGGTTGCAGCATGAAGCATCACCTGGAAGACAGGGAACACAACAAGCACAAGCAGAAGGCAGGAGCCGGGATCGATGATCGAAGCGGGACGAAGATTGGGATGAGCGAAACCAAGCTGGACGAAGATGATCGAAACCGGACGAGAACGGGACGAAGACGGACGACGAACAAGGCCGGACGAAGACGATCACAATCTGAGCCTTCAGGTCGACCCCGACGGGGGATCCACCGCCTCTGATACCATGTTAAGAGAGAGAGCAAGAGGAGAGCAAGAGCGCACCTTAAGGTTTTCTCCTTATTAGCCAACCCATTCGGGCAACTCCCCCTATCTGCCGATTAACCACCTTCTTGGATACAATCACCCCCCGATGAGGATATGTTAGCTTGCATTTTAACATGTAGATACTGACGTTCATTTCTCACGTGTCACTTAAATTTTGAGATACTTTAAAATGTTAAAGAAGTCGGATCTTGCCCAAAGGTATATGAGAATATGAAGGAGGATAGAAATGACGTTCTCATAGCAAGGAGACAAAATAGTGATGAGCAAAGAGAGAAAATAGAAATGACCCTATTCTTCTTGAGATGATTGGAAAGTTCTTGATTTTACCTGGTTGGTCTTTGTATTGTCCGTATCAGAAGGAAATGAGCCTGTCGAACACTTCCAATTCCTTCACACAATACAATATTGAAATCAGTCAATAAACGAAATGAAAATCATACTAAACCATTTAAAAAAAAAATTAACTGAATGCGAGGAAAAGGTACTAAGGAACCTTATATTACTATAAAAATCACCAAAGAAACTAACTCATAAAGCATAATCCAAAGCTTAATACACTAACCTTTCAATCTGCACTTGAGGTTCATTGTATTTCACTATAGCTTCTTGATGACTAAGCCTTTCCACCTGAAGCTCAGAATCCAAGATTTCAGACTTTGCACATAAATGGCCTACTTCTGCCTCCAGTTCCTCCTTCCTGGACTCCAAAGTTTTATAGGATTCAGCCATACATTTCAACTGAGTCTCTGCTAAGCTGTTTGATTTCTGACAAATAGTTCTGATTTAATCTCGGTGAGTTCTTGCTCAACTTGTACCAAGTTAGACTTTGTGTAATCCAGCATTTTTCTGCATCCAGCCAAATCCACTTCAACTTTCTCCTTCTCCAGTTTCAGGGTCTCAAAATATTCCAAAGACAATACTCGAAAAGAGTAAGAATGAGTAACCAATGAGGAAGTTCTTGATAGATTCTCTCTCGATAGTTCGTGTTGAGTTATTTCATTCTCTAATAAAGTCTCATTGTCTATAAAATCAGGACCATTACACCCTCCGTTGTTTGCATTTGGTGTCACCACCAAATTAGTGCCTTCAAGTAAAATGTGGATTAAATCAAGAACAAAATCATGTGAATTTGTATTGTTGCAGATAACCATATCTTTATAAGAAGAAAACTCATCAATCTTCTTACTTAGTTCAATTATACCAGTGAACTTACTAGACTGAACTTCAGTGTCTTGTTTACATAGTTTTACAAGGAATTCATGAATATAGGAGATGACATTCTTCAAATCTTGATCAGAAACATCATACAATTTTGCATTGTTGTTCCTAGAAGAGATCCCAACATCAGTAATTTCACGAACATCATGTTGACAATGTGATTGTTCGCTTATTACCTCGGTGAATTCATTTCCTTCTAGAATAACATACCGAATATCCTCAAGAACCCTTTTCATATTATTTTCTTGTGGTTGAGTATCTAATATTGAAATTATTCTCGATTTAAGTTTCAAGAGTGGAATCTCCTCTTCCTTTGAAGCATGCTCTGGAGTCGAATTTGGAAATGATTCAGGATCATAACTTCCTCGTTTCTTAGCGTCCCCAACACAATGATCCAGAGGAAGGTTGTCATCCTTCCCAAGTTTCACATCATCTGATTTATTCATATCAACATTGGGCCCTGTTGATAGGCATGCTAACCTCTCCAAGAAATCATCCATAAGTTCCAAATTATGTAAATTGTCTGCCTTGTTATCATTAACATCTTTCTCCATCTTTTTATGTGACAGCTCTGAGATTAGTGCAGTTGCACATGAATCTGAATAACTCATTTCCTCATCAATACCATCTTCAGACATGGAGGTCAAGCTAGGTGGATTGCTTTCATTTTCGAAATGAAAATTCACGCTCAATTTTGAACGACTCTCATGTTGATTAAGAAGTAGCTCGTGTGCTTCCATGCTTCGGAATTTGCTTACTTGTTTAGCAAACATTTTTCTTGAAGCTTGTAGCTCACGGTGACGGTTGGATAGTGCCTCCTTAAGAATTTTTATTTCTTCCTTCATTGCCTGTAAATGAGATGTGAGAAACTCATTTTCCTTTTGAATAAGCTGAGTATTTTCTAGGGAACAGTCATATGGCAAGGCATTATGTGAGCCAGATCCCTTACCAGGAGACTTTCACAGTCTGGTTTCCCCATAATCTCTACCCAAATTTTCAACTTCTAGCTTCATTTGAGCTAATGCAGCAGGCCCAGGTAACCTCTATCGAACAAGACCACGCAACCTCTGGCACTCAGCTTCTAGTTTCACAATCTTTTTGACATCTTCCAAGTGTTGCTTGTTCCCCATATCTGCAGACTTCATAATCATATTTTTCTCTTCATTGCGAATATCAAGCTCCTTGGCAACAACATGAAGCTCATACTTCATTGAACTTATTTCTTGTTCGCAAGATTGTATATTGTTCTTCAACACCTCAACCTGTGCATCTACTTGATATTTTTCTTCGCTAGCCTTCATCAGCAATACTGAGCGTTCTTGAAGAGATCTTGAAAGAGCGGAATTGTCAGAAGATGCTTTCATTAGCTCTTGCTCAACATCGATGATTTTGGCTTCGAGATCAGCTTTGACGATTTCCCATTGCTTCATCTTTGAAAGATCGCGTCGTGTAACTTTTTTTCTCCTTCTTCCTTCACATTGCGTAACTGCTTCATGCACTACTTTATAGCACCATCAAGTTGATAAGACCTTTCTTCAGCAGCGATCTTCAGTAATGTAACAGATTCAAGCTGCTGTTTCAAAGCTAAAGCCTCATCCTCAGCCTTTTCCCATCCTAAAACAAGAAGAATTGTGGGATTCCAAAAAAGTCATCATCATTTAGAACCAACATGCTGTCACAGAAAATAGATGATTTGGACAATTAACTTTAAATTAATCCCAGAATTATGCAGAAAACAAAACAATAAATTTCCTCTGATATATTTCTGTGACAGTAAACTATACTTTGGCTTAGAGATACCTGAGATTGCTTCTTCGGCTACTTTGGCATGTAAATTAAAATATTTTGAAAGGTTTAGAGATACCTGAGATTGCTTCTTCGGCTACTTTGTCATGTTGTTTAACAAGATTGTCCTTTACTATCATCTCTGACTCGGCTGATAATAGCTTCTCGGTTAAAGTCTTCATTTCTTCTTCTAATCCAGAGAGCTGAGTATATGACTAGAGTAATTTGTACATATTTTTCAATTTTCAGTCATCCTAAAAGCAAACATATTGTTACTCTCGGGGATCAATTGCCTTGTTCAGAAATGAGAAAATAAATTAAAGAACAAAATCGGGGCACTACTAAAGAAGTAGAATACTCAATTATATGTGTAAGCTGCATGAATTGTTAAAGAAGAATGAAAAAAAATTTACGGTTTGGGTCCCTCAACTACACCATCTCTTAAAAATCAGTTTCTCAACTATTTTTGCATGATTTTGGTCCTTAAACTTTGCAAACCAACTATTTTTTGCATGATTGGAGGAACTTATTTCACTTGGTCTGTAAGCTGAGGGATCAAACTATGCAAAAAATAGCCAAGAGATTGATTTCTAAAATATGCCCAAGTTGAAGGACTAAAACTCTATATTTTTGCTTGTTGGAAAAGCCCATGCAGAGGGCCCGTATTTGGGCCCATTTATGTTTCTTTTGTTTAGTCCTACATCTTGTATATGATTCCTTCTTTCTTTCTCCCTCCTATATATATGTACCCACTCTTTGTATTTATACAAGCAAGCAATACATACAAGCTTTGGTTTTTCTCTACATGGTATCAGAGATAGTGTTCCGATACCTGCGGTCTCATTTCTCCTGACCACCTGCGAGCTGCAGTTCCTCGGTTCGCGCGGTCCCTGTTCTAAACCGCATCCCTTGTTCTAACCGCTCCCTTGCGGTCTCCTGTTTTTTAAACCGCAACCCCTTGCGGTCTCGTTGCGCTCCCTCCTCTCCTCTTTGCGCTTCCTCCTCTCCTTGCATCTTATAGATTCGCCCCCCTCCCGCTCCCAGCTCGTGCGACCTTCCTCTGCTCTGCTCCAGTAGCCCGCAGCTCTCACTGATCTCAAATCGATCGATCGTGCGGCCTCTTCTTCTCAACAGTCGTGCGGCCTCTTCCTCCAGTGGCTTCCTCCAGCGGCCTCTTCTTCTCAGCAGTCGTGCGGCCTCTTCTTCTCGCAGTCGTGCGGCCTCTTCTTCTCAGCATTCGTGCGACTTCCTGCAGCGGCCTCCTCGCTGCTCCCTCTGCCGATCTCTCTAATCGATCGTGCGGCCTGCTCTTCCAAGCGGTCTGCCCATCCAGCGGCCTGCTCCCTCAAACCTGTCGTGCGGCCTCTTCTGCTTGCGGCCTCTCCTGCCAGCAGCCAGACCGTGCGCTCTCCTCCAGCGGCCTCCTCCTCGCGGTCTGACCAGCTCTGGTCGTGCGGCCTCCTTCCAGCAAGGGTCCCTACTCGCCGCGGCCTCCTCCAGCGAGCTGCTTGCTTCTGGCTGCGGTCTGCTTCTCAGCTCGCCCTTTTCGTTTTTTTTCTTCAATGAGATCGTCTGTGGACTCCACCACGGTGCATGCTCCTCCTCAGCCAGACCACCTGGGTCAGCCTCCAGAACTTCGTGATGATTTGAGGATCACCCCAATCTCCCTCTCCGGAAAAGTAAACTTCATACAATGGGTACACTCGGTCCGACGAGTGCTTCAGTCTAAGGGACTTCTGGGTCATCTCA
The DNA here is from genome assembly GCA_033032865.1 of Dactylorhiza incarnata. Lineage (NCBI taxonomy): Eukaryota > Viridiplantae > Streptophyta > Magnoliopsida > Asparagales > Orchidaceae > Dactylorhiza > Dactylorhiza incarnata. The sequence continues at coordinate 6,316,532 of JAWHQI010000135.1, forward strand.
CCCAAGTACCTCCAGTCCCTCCTACGGAGAACTGGCTCAAGAATGACGGCCGAGTTCAGACTTGGCTTCTCAACTCTATGGATGGAGAGTCATACTAAATGGTGATGTATCACGAGACTGCTAAAGCTATGTGGGATGAGCTCCATTCTCTATACTCGGGCAAGGACAACCTTCAACATCTCTATGACATTATCACAGATCTCCAGGCGTTAGATACGGCCGGGGCTGCTAACATGATCTCCTTCGTTGCTCGCACCAAGACTCTGTCCGAAGCATGGATCCAACATCAACCTTCCACCAATGATCATGCTGCTCAACGGGCTCAGAAGGAAGCTGTCATCATTGCTATGATCATGGCTCGTGTTCCACCACACCTGCAAAGCATCCGAAATCAGGTTCTGGCCTCGGCCATTACTCCTTCCCTCTCAGATGTGTGTTCCATGCTCCTCAAAACCTCAGCACCTCTGGCGGGTCCTGCTCTTTTCTCACCGGCCCTTCTTCAGAACACTCCTGCTCCCTTACTTCCTTTGCCTTCCTCGGCTCGTGGTGGACGTTCGGCCTCTCGGGGAAGGGGGCGTGGTGGTCGTTCTCGACCAAAATGTTCATTCTGTGGGCGAGATGGACACTTTGAGGCTACCTGCTATCGAAAGCATGTTAATCCTCCTCGTCTGACTGCCGTTGTTGTTGATGACAGCCCCCCGGCCTCCCGCGCCGATCTTGACGCACTCCGCCTACAGTTCCAACAGCTTCAAGGGGTGATGTCCCCACCGGCCTCCATCGCCTCCGTCTCCAATCCAGGTATAACCTGTCTTTCAACGAGTCCACACTGGATAGTGGACTCATGTTCTACTCATCATATCACCTCGCTCCAGCCACCAAAGTACTTGAATACCCCTCATCCGAAGTGTATCACCGTGGCCAATGGGGAGACTGTTCCGGTCTCCGGCTCGGATGACCTCTCTCTTAGCCCCTCCATCTCTCTTCGCTCGGCTCTTCATGTTCCGGGATCCCCGTTCAACTTGCTTTCTGTTAGTAGTCTTACTACTAACCTGGATTGCTCCCTAACATTTACATCCTCTTCTTTTCTGATACAGGATCGGCGGACGCGGACTACCATTGGTAAAGGGCAACTGCGTAACGGGCTCTACCTTCTCGACGACTCTCCCACTATCCTCTCATCTGTCTCCTCTACTACATGGCATCAGCGTATTGGACATGCTCCCCTCCCAGTCCTCCAGAAGGCACTTCCCGATGTATCTTTTCCATCTTTCAAGTGTGATTCGTGTATTTTGGGAAAACAACCCCGTTCTTCCTTTCCCGCACATTGTACTCGGAGCTCTGCTCCTTTTGATCTATTACATTCTGATGTATGGGGACCTTATAAAATTACTAGTATTTCTGGGTTTCGTTACTTTCTCACGTTTATTGATGACTATTCACGAGTCACTTGGTTATACTTACTTCGCGATCGCTCGGAGCTTCCTCGTGTCTTTCGGGCGTTTGTCCATGAAACCCAAACGCAATTCTCCACTACCATCAAAACTCTACGAACCGATAATGCTCGCGAATACACAAGAAACGAGTTTGCAAATTTATGTTCTGAGTTCGGGATTATTCACCAGACTTCGTGTCCCTACACCCCACAGCAAAATGGTGTGGCTGAACGGAAGAACCGACACTTGCTTGATGTCGCCCGCTCTCTCATGCTTCACATGAACGTTCCCAAAATTTATTGGAACTTTGCGGTCTCCACGACCTGATTTCTTATTAACCGTCTTCCATCATCCGTCCTCAACAATGCCACTCCTTTCAGCCTCCTCTTTCCTTCTACTCCGGTCTTTCCCATCACACCTCGAATCTTCGGGTGTACGTGCTACATTCATATCCTGGGACCGTCTATGGACAAGCTGGATCCCAGGGCGGCCAAGCAAATTTTCGTTGGCTATTCACGTACACAGAAGGGCTACGTTTGTTATTCCCCTACAACCCGCAAAGTCTCTGTGTCGCCTGATGTTACCTTCCGGGAGGATCAACCATTCTTCTCTGCTCCAGTACCCACATTTACACCAATACCTCTCCTATAGCCTGTCCTACGACCTATCATTCCCGTTCACACACCTTTTCTACCTTCCCCACATTCTGCTCCTGCACCCTACAAGCCACCTCTTATCCATGTCTACTCTCGCCGCATTCCTACTCCCGTTGCTCCAACGCAGTCGGCCTCGACCTCGGGTACTCAGCGTCCGACTGATCCGGTAACAGAATCCACCGCTCATCCTATGGCGAACTATGTTTCCCTACATCGCCTCTCTCCCCAACTACAGACACTTGCTACCTCTTTGTCCACAATTGCTATTCCTAACTCTGTGCAGGAGGCTCTGCAACATCCTGGCTGGCGCGCCGCCATGGAGGAAGAAATGACTGCTCTTTGGGCTAACAAGACATGGACTCTGGTACCCCGTCCTCCAGGACAGAAACCCGTTGGGTGTAAATGGGTTTTTGTTATCAAGCATGCCCCTGATGGAACAATTGACCGCCTGAAAGCTCGCTTAGTTGCTCGTGTCTACACTCAACAACAGGGTATCGACTATGAAGAGACCTTCTCTCCGGTGGCTAAACTCAACACTGTTCGTGTGCTTATCTCTGTGACTGTACATCGTCAATGGCCCTTATTTCAGCTGGATATTAAGAATGCATTTCTTAACGGCGATCTCCATAAAACTGTTTACATGGAGCAACCTCCCGGGTTTGAGACCACGGGGGAGTCTCTGGTCTGTCGTCTATTAAAGTCTCTTTATGGTCTCAAACAATCACCTCGAAACTGGTTTGACAAGTTCAACAAGGCTCTTCGGGAGATTGGCTTTACTCGGAGCTCGGCAGACTTCTCCTTGTTCACTCGCCAACAGGCAACAAAAACAGTTATTCTATTGGTTTATGTGGATGACATTATAATTACTGGAGACGACACAAAAGGAATACAGGCGGTCAAACAACATCTTAGTTCTATCTTTCAGACAAAAGATCTGGGTCACCTTCACTACTTCCTGGGTCTGGAGGTCGCCAGAAGACCAGATGGCCTTGTCCTCTCTCAGCGAAAGTACTGTCTCGATCTCCTTCATGATGCGGGATACTCAGGCTGCAAACCAACTAACACCCCAATGGATGTCAATCACAAAATGTGTGCCCAAGCCTCCGAATCAGATCTGCAACTACAGAACCCAGAATACTATCGTCGTCTTGTTGGAAAATTAATCTACCTAACGATAACAAGACCTGATATATCCTTCGCCGTGGGTATGGTCAACAGATACATGCACTCCCCTCGAAGATCTCACCTTCAGGCCGTCGAAAGGATTCTTAGATATCTCAAAACAGCTCCTGGTCAGGGACTTGTTTATAAAATATCATCTTCAACTCCAAAATTGGTGGTATACTTTAATGCTGATTATGCTGGGTCCCTGGACGATCGACGGTCAACCAGTGGTTTTTGCACATACTTTGGAGAACACTTGATCACCTGGCGAAGTAAGAAACAAGTTGTTGTTGCACGATCCTCAGCTGAAGCAGAATACCGGGCAATGACATTTGTGGTCTCTGAACTCACATGGCTTGAGAGCCTCCTGACTGACCTTGGTGTAAAACTTCCTTCACCAGCTCTCCTCTTGTGTGATAGTCAAGCTGCTATACACATTGCCAAGAACCTGGTCTTCCACGAAAGAACAAAGCACATTGAAGTAAATTGTCATTTTGTCCGGGAGAAAGTTCAAATGAAGAAGCTAGAGTTAAAGCATGTTCCAGGTACCGAACAAGTAGCAAATGTCCTCACAAAGGCCATATCCAGTACTCTCTTCTATCAATGCCTGTCCAAGCTTGGCTCCTACGACTTGTACGCTCCAGCTTGCGGGGAGTGTTGGAAAAGCCCATGTAGAGGGCCCGTATTTGGGCCCATTTATATTTCTTTTGTTTAGTCCCACATCTTGTATAGAATTCCTTCTCTCTTTCTCCCTCCTATATATATGTACTCACTCTTTGTATTTATACAAGCAAGCAATACATACAAGCTTAAAATGGGAAAATGTTTAAAAAACATGCTCAACACAAATCTTCACGAAAATACTCATCCAACATACTTAATTTGGAAAAAGTACATCATTTCTTTTGCGTTTGGGCCTAGAGGGATTTAAGTTGTGCTCCTACCTTTACATTGTCACACAGATACATTTTTTTAATTGGAACGCATGAACTCCTTAGTCATTAAGAAGGCAACCTAACCATTACACCAAGCTTATATTATTAAACCCCTTATCTTCATCTTCATATAACAAGTACTTTCTTATGCTAGAAAGCCTAGAATAGATGGAAAACTAATGTCATCTCTAAATATAAAAGCTTGAGAAGTATCTATAATTAATCAACAAAAAGTCTATTTTTTCCACATTTCCTACTCAACCTGTTCTGCTTGAGGCCCAGCTTTATTCGTTAATGGCGCAATAGAATCAGCTGCAACTAACACCTTTTCCGATGTCTTCTTCTTCCAAGGTGAACTGCGTCGATCCATCGACACCTATAACAACTACACATGTCAATGTGTTATGTTTTTTTTAATTAGAAATCATAACTAAAGAAAAATATCACACAAAATAAAGGATGGTTAACTCAGTCAAAATAATAGAGCTCCTAATATTAAATCAAAAATCTTGGAAACAGTACAAAAGGCAAGAAATTTTCATCAGGTTGCTTTATCTAGTTGGCAATATTTGTTTAAGATGACATTATGAAGGTTGGTGGAGCTTGGATTTTAACTCGATCCGGTCGGCAAGTTAAAAAAAATTAACATATTCAAGTTTGATTAGCATTCTTATGACTTAGTAGAGTGATACATCTTAGCTCAAGAGAAGTATGTGCACACAGTCAAAAGAGAGCTAACGACAATATTTTTAACGTCGAAATTTAGAAAGTGAAAAAATCAAAGGGCAAAGCACTCAAAGATTGGCAAAGTCCTCGTCTTGTGCAACTAGAAAATGTTTATCTTTTGTTGTTTATGATCTTAAGCGGAACTTTGGGTTGAAATTGGTCAAGTCCGATGAGATCCGGCGCTAAGCCGATAGGCGAAGGCCCCAAAGGATCCGAAGGAGCTGAGCCGATAGGCGAAGAAGGTGATAAGCGATAGTGACCCGGAGGCGGTTGCCCCATCATATTGAGTTATTCAACCATAGTTGTACATTCCATTAGGCAAGGATTTTTGATCAAGTTAGAGAGCGAGCCGTCGAGTCTGGGGTCAAGCTGCAAAATCTGTTACATCAAAAAATGTCTCCAAGTATAGGACCATGTTACATGCTTCATTACACAGAGAAATTCTGCCAAGTATGAGGCTTAGTTGTAGGCATGTCTGGAAATTCCACCAAATATATTGTCGAGCTGTAGGCAAAATTGCGTTAGCAAATTATGCCATCTAAGGCTTTGAAAAATTCTTCCAAATTTAAGGTCGACTGGTCGAGTTGTCCATTCGATTGCGAAATTCCTCCACGTACACATTTTTTGGCAACCTATGTTTTTACAAGGATACAAAGCTTGTCGAGGTAACTGTAGGCCCTATAAATTTTTATCCGAATTTGAACCAATTCATATTCGCGGACATTGTTGTCCTATCAAAATTTTTGATTAGGAAATTTCTCAGTGCTCTCTAAGGAAGTTTCAATGAAAATAATGAAAGTAGACCTCATTTTATAAAGTTGTTGAATGGTGGTTTGGAAATATCAGATATAATTATAATGGGTCAGTATGGCCAGATAAGGATGGTCTGTGGCGGCATCTGTAGTGTTGAAAAAAATGAAAGTTTTCTACTCAGGCAATTTTTTTAGGAATCTTTACCTAATCTCCATGAGTCGATGACTTCGATGGTCAATCTAAGATATTTTCTAGGTATAGAGGTAGTTTGTTGTCCTGATGGTCTTGTTCTCTCTCAACTAAAGTATTGTCTTGATCTTCTTCATGATCCTGGCTACTTGGGATGCAATCCTGCAGACACGCCTATAGATGCTAACCATAAGCTGTGTGCACATGCCTCCGACTCTGACATACTATTTCCAAACCCAGAGTACTACCGCCGTCTTGTGGGCAAAGCTAATTTATCTTACAGTTACACGACCTGACACATCGTTTGATGTTGGGGTTGTCAGTCGTTTTATGCATGCTTCACGAATCTCTCATCTTCAAATTGTTGAGCACATCCTCCAATATCTGAAGATTGCTCCTGGTCAAGACCTTTTGCATAAGCCCTCCTCCTTATTTCTTATTGCATATTCAGATGCTGATTATGTTGGCTCTCTAGACGATCGCCGATCCACAAGTGGTTACTGCACTTACTTTGGTGGACATCTTGCTACCTGGAGGAGTAAAAAACAAACCGTTATTGCACGATCATCTGCAGAAGAAGTATCGTTCAATGGCCTCGGTTGTTTCTGAACTTACATGGTTGAAAAGTCTTCTGAGTGATCTGGGTGTTAAACTCTCATCTCCAACCACTATCTTTTGTGATAGTCAAGCTACTTTCCATATTGCAAACAATCCGGTGTTTCACGAACGTACCAAACACATCGAGGTTGATTGCCACTTTATTGTGAAAAATGTTCAGCTGAAGAAAGTAGACTTGAGACACGTTCCCGCGGCTGGGCAAATTGCTGATATTCTTCCTAAGGCCTTACCTCATACGCTATATCACCAGTTCTTGTCCATGCTTGGTTCCTGCGATTTGTATGCTCCAACTTGAGGGGGAGTGTTGAAGAAGCCTGTGCAAAAAAAGTCCCATACAAGGCCCATCATTGAGCCCACTATAGCCTTAGGAAATTAGTCTCACATCATATACGTAGTTTTATCGCCACTCTCTCTTCCTATATATATTGTACAATTCTTGTATTTAAGTGAGATGATACATACAATTTATGAGAATAATTAGATTGTGGCTCTTTTTATTCTCTATTTACATATAGTATTTTATAAAGAAAGACACATTAGGTAATTTTTTAATAATGAAGTTGGGTCTAAATCGAGAATGAGTTAGTTGCCTACATTGTAACAAAGAGGGCACTTCAAATAATAAAAACAGTTTTCTGTGAATGCATATACAAGGCTGCTTATCTAAACCCTACATTAGCAGAAGTCTCATGCACATATATATACTATTACAAACTTATCAATATTAAATTCAAAAGACTGGTATCTTATTTGGTATACTAGAAGGCTAAATAATGCATTTGAGAATGCAATCATGTAATTAGTAGTACTCTACTTGATTAGATCAGATGAGTGCTGTTTCCAAGAAATTCTTCTATGCAGGTTGCTCCTGCTGGCTGCTTCTGTCACAGTGCCTCCTTCCAAGTCAGCTAAATTTTTTTCCCATCCTTTTAATAACTTTTACATATATTATGAGATCTTGAGATTTTTCGTTTTGATGCGCTAGAATATAGAAATTATTCGAGGGTCATTTCTCTATTGACCTAGAAAAAGGGATGCAGAAGTGTTTGAGATGCCGATTAATCCTAAAAAGCAGGGAAAATAGTGGAAGTTCAGAAAAAACTGAAAGTTGATTAGAGCCAAAGAAAATTCTGCTGCAAAATAAGAAAATCAAAACCAGCAACTATGAGGACATATCATCAGAATGAATGCATTGTTTGCTTTATATTACCATAAGTTTTCATGTAGAATTGGGTCAATTTATTATGATAGTATAAAAAGTTATTCCGTCGAAGTGAAAATTCCATTGCCTCTTTTTAAATTATGATATTTTTTAGTTACCTCAAATGAGGATCTACTTAAGTTCATTAGGAACCTTCCCCTCTCTCCAGCGAAGGGGGTCTAGGAAGTGATTAATGCACTCATCATATTCCTACACTTTAAGGAGTCGTCTATCCTACCTGAAGTTAATGTGCTCGTAGTTGCATGTTATGGGCTTCGTGCGTGGTTATTATCTTAGGATTTTATTCTTATCGTCTGGTGTTATTGTTCAGTCTTGTTATCTCTTAGGTTTTAAGTAAGTCCAAGTGTTAGCATTTATTTACTATTATTCCCTTGTATGTCTATTTAAGGGACCCTTGGGGTCTTTATTGGTATCAAAGAAGTATTTCTAATTTCCTTGTCATGTAAAAGGGATTTTTGTAGCTCTCTCTTCTTCTGAGCAGGCTCCGCCTAGGCAGCCACGGTTCCGTGATACGGGCTAGGCGTATCAAGATCATAAAAAGGAACACAAACTCGCAATGCATAGAAGTAAACACGAATACAATCGAGAGACAAGCTCTCGTCAAGCGTGGAGGGCCATTGAACGAGTCACGAGCATGGAACAGACGGGAGGGAGACAAAAAGCTGCGGGGCTGAATTGGGTGCGGCAGTGAGTGTTGACGGGTGTTGGAATGGCGTCGGGGTTATTAGACATCAGTCGGGGACTGGAGGATGCGAGGAAGCACGAGAGGTACTGAATTGGGTGTGGTAGAGGGCTGTCAGAATGCTACAAGAGCCGTATGAGGACCTCCATAATGCAAAAAGGGGTGCATGAGGGCCGTTGGGAAGCAAAAGGAAGTGCAGTCAGTTGTCAGAGGCCACTGAGAGGCTGCAGGAGGCGCTGGCAGCAGAGGAAGCGCTGCAGTAGCTGAAGAAGGCGCTGGAATAGCCGAAGAAGACGCGGGAATATAGAAGGAGCGCTGAAATAGCCGAAGAAGACGCGGGAATACAGAAGGAGCGCTAAAATAGCTGAAGGAGCAGAGTGACGGCTCTAGAATCGGCAGAAGCGGGAGGCGGAAGCGGATGGTCGAACTGTGTTGTCGTCGAGCGTGCGGCGTCGAGCGAACTGAGCGGTGAAATCATCAAGCGCGTAAAGGATGGGATTGAGCGTACAAAGATGAGTGCAGGTCAGGCGAGGCGAGCTGCGCAAGACCCATCGAGCATAGAATCGGTCTCGATCGGGCGCGTGCAGGGACGAAGATGTGCAGGGCTCAGGTCGAGCTGAAAGCTGATGGCATTGGTCGACGCATGTGGGAGGGGAAAATGGTCAGCAAAGGAGGATGATCCAATTAGGGTTATGTCGGAAACCCTAAATGAGCGGCAAACCGGACCAATTGATACGTGCTAGCCTTATCAATATCTTAAACAAGGAACGCAAACTTGCAACACATATACTATTGAGGCACAAGCTCTCGTCAATCACCCGGAGGACGGGTCCTCCAAAGTACTCCCCTCAAAAAAGAGAGACCAAAAGAGTTACACTCAAATGTCATCCCTCACTACCTAAGGGGCTCCTTATATAGATGGAGGTTCCACTATAGGACAAAACACTACATGACAAAATACGTATCATTCCGGCTCCAAAGTTTCCCCTCCACCTCCGAACACTACTCCAACGAGCATACAACAACTTGGTATCAGAGCATTTTTTATCCCCCTCTTCCGTCGAAGCCGTTGTCAACAACTTATAAACCCTAGATCCATCCCTTCTTCATTCAGTTTCAGCCAACGTCAAGCAGTCACATTGAGCCACCGCCTTCCATGTTGGGTTTTTCTAGAACCATACATCAAATGTAGGCGCAGCGGAAATGAAGAGAAACAACCCAAAAGATTCGGATCGACCATGAATATTGAATCAAGAAGTAAATCAAAATGCTAGGTTTGAAATTACCTTGGCGGGATTGGATCAAATTCAACCTAGATGCTCCAAGAAGAAGAATGCCTTCGTCGACTTTGCAAGAGTTCTCACGTAGAATAATGTCTACGTCTCTACAGCAGTCCACACGAGCCGGGAGAAGAAGACTACACCTTGCGCTTCCACGGATTGCTAGATCTGCTTTAGGAAGAACAACACCAGCGACAATCGTCGGAGAGGAAGTCGGCGGAGGCGATTCAGACGAAACACCTTCCGTCTAGGGTTCGAGCGGAACTCCTTCCGTCGGCTTCTATTTCGTTAGTTATGAGAACCCTAAAAGAAGTCCTATTTATACCCAAAGGATAAACAACTTCTAGAAGAATCGCTATCCGCAGACCACACAGCAGAATAGGGGCTTCTGTTACAATTCGTCGGGATTCCACGGAACAGCATTCGTCGAGTTTTCACGGGACAATCCGACGAATTCCGACGAATCACATCAGACGGCAACATTTGCCGAGTTAATGCTCTCTGTGATAATTCGTCGAGATTCCACGGAACAATCCCACGAATCCCGACGAATCCGACGAATCATGTCAGGCGGCAACATTTGCCGAGTTAATGATCTCTGTAACAGTTCGTCGAGTTTCCACGGAACGACCCGACGAATTCCGACGAATCCGATCAGACGGCAACACTTGCCGAGTTAAGGGACTCTGTAATAATTCGTCGAGTTTCCACGGAACAATCCGACGAATCCCGACGAATCCGACAAATTCTATCCGTGTAAACCCGACGAATTCAGACAGCAACATTTGCTGGACTTCCCCCATTCTATATGGTGATTGGTAACCTTTACCAACATAGTCAATCTTCCAACTTCTCCACATGCTCTTATGTGCGACCATGCAGGCTCATATCGCGTTGGCAGTGACATTACATGTTTGACCACTTCTAGATCACAATGGTAACTCCAACAGTCTCCCACTTGATCTTGAAAGTATCAAACAAAAACTTCACAAACAATGAGCGGTATCTAGCAATGCATCATTGCTCCCCAAGCAATAAGAGTTCATAACTCATAAGCCTTTATGACCAATGTTCCAGCGTTGTCTTTGTCCCTTTGTCCCTTACATCCGGAAAGAACTAAAGGCATGGACCGTGTCACCCTCATAATAGCTCAATCCAAGTTTCTTGATCTAGAACGGACTTCCAGAGAATGGTGAGCTCAATATCACATATTGACTCTACCAAGCATGGCCATGCATTTCTCAGTCCAATTCAATCAAGGGGCCCATGGATGCAACTCCTGTTATATAGGAGGACAAATCTCATATCTGCTCACACCCAAACACCCAAATGATTCGTAACGTACCCAACGACCACCCTTATCATCAACCTTCTTCAAGGAAGACTTTAGATGACATCAAAGCACGCTCTTCCTCACTCGATGAATGTTGTGACTTCAGGTCAAAGGACCACAACACCATTGTCAAATGAGACCTACTTGTGACACTTTTAAGTAACAATCCACAAAGTAGTCTCAGGTTGGGTCTGTCCAGTACAACTTGTTCACTAACAAGTACCCACATGATGACTTGATATCACAATATCATGACCTGTGAGAACCGGTCATCAGTCAACACACATGCTAGTCTTAATGTATCATCATCACCCTTAGCTTCTATGATGATACCTCGACCATGGACCTTTTAAGAATGAAGCTTCGAAATCATAGGCTCTCACATTCAAGTCACGTACTTGATGTCCTATGGAAGCGAACATTCTAAGGGTATTTATCACGAATTTCATTCTATCATATAGAAACAGTATATCGTAATAAAAGAACTTGCCATTAATTGTAAAAGGAAATAATTGGTACACTATTCATCATATGAATAATAAACAGTCAACATAATATATATATATTTTACATGCAACCCACAAGGCTCCCACTAGAGATGATCACTTAGGTATCGTATACCCATTGATCTAGTATGACCATCATGCTTTCTCTGCGCGAGAGGCTTTGTCAGTGGATCTGCAATATTCTCCTCAGTCGGCACTCTGCAAATGTTCACATCTCCTCGTTCGACAATCTCACGAATAAGATGAAACCGCCGAAGTATGTGCTTGGAGCGCTGATGGGATCTAGGTTCCTTAGATTGTGCAATTGCACCATTGTTATCACAGTAGAGAACTACGGGACCAACAATGCTAGGAACTACATCTAGCTCGCCGATGAATTTCCTAATCCATACAGCCTCCTTCGCTGCATTTGCCGCAGCGATATACTCGGCCTCAGTTGTAGAATCAGCAACTGTCTCTTGCTTGGAACTCTTCCAGCTCACAGCTCCTCCATTCAGGCAAAACACAAACCCTGACTGAGACTTCGAATCATCCCTATCAGTTTGGAAGCTGGCATCCGTGTAACCACTTACAACGAGCTCTTCCTCTCCACCATACACCAAGAATACATCCTTAGTCCTTCTCAAGTACTTCAGGATATTCTTTAAGGCTATCCAGTGACATTCACCAGGATCAGACTGATACCTGCTAGTCATGCTCAAAGCAAAAGAGACATCGGGTCGAGTACATAACATTGCATACATGATTGACCCAATTGCCGAAGCATATGGAATCAACTTCATACGGTCCTTATCTTCGCAAGATTTTGGACACTGGTCCTTAGAGAGATTTACACCATGAGACATGGGCAAAAATCCTTTCTTGGACTCAAGCATGTTGAACCGCTTCAACACCTTCTCAATGTACGTACTCTGGGTCAAACCCAGCAACTTCTTCGATCTATCTCTATAGATCTTAATACCGAGTATGTAAGTCGCTTCACCCAAGTCCTTCATAGAAAAGCAGTTCCCTAGGTTGTTCTTAACAACTTTCAGGGTAGGTATGTCATTCCCGATCAACAGTATGTCATCTACATACAATATCAGGAAGACAACAATGCTCCCACTGATTCGCTTGTAAACACACGGTTCATCTTCATTCTTGACAAAACCAAACTCTTTGATCTTCTCATCAAAATGAAGATTCCAACTTCTAGAGGCCTGTTTCAATCCATAGATGGACCTATTCAGCTTGCATATTTTAGTGGCTTCATTTGGGGATATAAAACCCTCGGGTTGTGTCATGTACACTTCCTCAAGGAGGTTTCCATTTAGGAAAGCCGTTTTGACATCCATCTGCCAGATCTCGTAGTCATAATACGCAGCAATAGCAAGCAATATCCTAATGGACTTTACCATGGCAACAGGGGAAAAGGTCTCATCATAGTCAACACCATGAATTTGCTTGAAACCTTTAGCCACCAGTCGCCCTTTGAATGTCTGTACATTCCCATCCATGTCGGTCTTCTTCTTGAAGACCCACTTGCACCATATGGGTCGTACCCCTTCAGGTGGTTCCAACAAGTTCCAAACTTGGTTTGTATACATGGAGTCCATTTCAGATTTCATAGCCTCAAGCCATTTGTCGGAGTCCGGTCCATTCATAGCCTCTTGGTAGGTCGCTGGTTCATCATCATGATCCATAAGCAACACATTACCTATTTGAGACACGAGAAATCCATATCTCTCAGACTCAAATCTTGGTCTACCAGATCTACGTAGGACTTGTGTCTCTTGAGCAGGTTCTCTAGCTACAACATCTTGTAGTCCTGACTCAGAATCCAATTCTGGTTCATTCACTACTTGTGGTTCTTGAACTTCTTCAAGTTCTACCTTTTGCGTCTTTCTTGACAAGAACTCTTTCTCCAAGAAGACACCCGTCCTTGCGACAAACACTTTGCCCTCAGACGGTAGGTAAAAGTAATATCCTTTCGTTTCCTTAGGATATCCCACCAGATAACACTTATCTGATTTGGGTTCCAGCTTGTCAGGCATTTGACATCGTACGTATGCCTCACAGCCCCAAATTTTAATGAATGACATACTAGGACGCTTCCCAGTCCATATCTCATATGGTGTCTTTAGAACCGTTTTCGTTGGAGCGCGATTCAGTGTCATTGCAGCAGTCTCTAAAGCAAAACCCCAAAAGGAAACAGGCAAGTCTGCATGACTCATCATCGACCGTACCATGTCTAACAGAGTACGATTTCTCCTCTTAGACACACCATTATGCTGCGGTGTCCTAGGTGGAGTGAGCTGTGATACAATACTACACTCTTTCAGATGATCACGGAACTCATGACTCAGGTATTCGCCACCTCGATCAGATCGGAGTGCTTTAACCTTTTTACCCAATTGGTTTTCCACTTCATTCTTAAACTCTTTGAACTTTTCAAAAGTTTCGGATTTGCACTTCATAAGATACACGTATCCGTATCTACTGAAATCATCAGTAAATGTAACGAAGTAGAAATACCCACCTCTAGCCATAGAATTCATGGGTCCGCATACATCACTATGTACAACACCCAAGAGATCCTCAACCCTCTCAGTATAACCAGTAAAAGGGGCTTTAGTCATCTTGCCTAATAAACAAGACTCGCATCGCTCAAATGATTCATAATCGAATGAGTCCAATAGTCCATCTTTATGGAGCTTGGATATGCGCTTCTCGTTTATATGGCCCAAATGACAATGCCAGAGATATGTAGGATTTGAGTCATTTGTTCTTAGTCTTTTATTATTTCTACATTATAGATCGGATGGTCTAGGTTCAAAACATAAAGACCATTAAACAATTGAGCTACAGCATAACAAACATCATTCTTAAATATAGAACAACAATTGTTCTTAATTATAAAAGAAAATCCAATCATGTCTAAGCATGAAATGGATATAATGTTTCTAGTTATGGCCGGAACATAATAACAATTATCAAGTTCTATTACAAGCCCACTGGGCAAAGAACGACGGTAAACCCCTACGGCTACAGCAGCAACTCTTGCTCCATTGCCGACGCGCAGGTCCACCTCTCCTTTACTCAGCAATCTCCTCCTTCCCAGTTCCTGCACATTTGTACAAATGTGAGAATCACATCCGGTATCCAATACCCAAGATGAAGGAGCAGAAAGGTTTATCTCTATAACGTAAATATTCGAAGCGGAAGTCATACCTCCCTTCAATTTCCGCAGACCGTCAATGTACGAAGGACAATTCCTCCTCCAATGACCAGCCTTGCCACAGTGGTGGCATTTCCCTTCCTTCACGGTGCTCTTCTTTTTCAGCGCTGAAGATTTGGGCTCAAGATGTGACTTAGGTCCCACCTTCGTCTTCTTGAAGCCCTTGGCCTTACCCTTGCCTTTATGTACCATCAATATGGGACTAGCAGGCTTGGCCTTCTTCATGTTTATCTCGGCAGTTCGCAACATGCCTAGGAGCTCGGGCAGTGTCTTGTCTATTTCATTCATGTTGTAGTTCAAGACAAACTGCTCATAACTATCCGGCAACGATTGCAGGATAAGATCTGTGGCCAACTCTTGACCCAGAGGAAAACCCAGTCTCTCCAGGTTCTCTATATACCCAATCATCTTGAGTACGTGAGTACCAACCGAGTCTCGAGCTCCCATTTTGCACTGAAATAAGGCCTTCGTGACATCGAACCTCTCTTGACGAGCTTGCCCTTGAAACATTTTCTTTAGGTGCTCGTCAATCTCCCTGCACCCCATGTTCTCGTGTTGCTTCTGAAGCTCAGAGTTCATGGTTGCAAACATAAGGCACTCGACGTCTAAGGCGTCATCGGTATACTTCTTATAAGCATCCTTATCAACACGGGACGAGTTCCCGGTCGGCACCTCGGGGGCTTCATCTTCTAAGACGTAGAGCTTTCGCTCTTGCCTGAGAACAATTCTCAGGTTCCTATACCAGTCCATGTAATTCGTCCCACTAAGCTTGTCCTTCTCAAGGATAGCTCTCAGGGACAAGGTGGAATGTGAACCATTTGCCATGGAATTCTACAAGAATTCATGCAGAATTTAATCAGCACCTTAATTTCAAAATACAATTTATTTTAATTTGGACTTTAATTAAATACTCCCACTATTTTATTCAAATTGATAGCCCTCACTATCAATTCGGAGAGTCCATGCGAGCTACTCTCTTAGTGGACAAGATCTGTATTTCACCAACACCACGAGTCCGCTTTGGCGTTCCTTTCATAATGCGGTTATTTAGGTAGGCAACGCTTGCCAATTGCATCCTCATGCAACTCTTGTATGGCTGGTGAATAACTCCTTATTCGCATCCATCATATGGTGCATGCCAACCCTATGCCTCTAGGCACTCAACCTTTGAGGTCACCTAGTTAAGTTAGACCCGATGTCGACAGTGGGATATCACAATTATCCGCTCGCACCCTTACCAAGATAGATTAATGCACCTTGCTTTGGCAAGCCCACACTTCATCGATCGAGGCAGGAAGAGTGTCATCCATCGGAAGGCATCCGAACACTTAATATTTGATGAAGGGATTTTAATTTTTTAATAATAGGTTAACACTTAACCATGATCAACATTTGATCAAGTGCACATCAACAGAAAAATAAGCATTCTAAAATCCACATGCATCCCTTATGTGCACAACATAAGACTATCAACCTTTGATAGACGAAAGGGCTAAATCTGGACATTTAGAACTCTTCTAAATCTTCAGATTTACATGCATTGGACAAAGGCAAAGACAACTCGACTTAAAGCAGTAGACAAGCTCGTCTCTCATTGTTGGATTCAAAATCCAAAACAATACAAGGGTTTATTAACCACTTGAGGGACGGTTACTGCTAAGGAGACAACAATTTCTAACAATTAGAAATTACCACGAAATTCCAGACGTTCCTGGCGGGGTTCAATTTTTCAAAATCACCATCGATTTCCCATGAAAATCATCAACTTTTGATGTTCCAGGAAGAAATCTTGACATTTAGAACGCTTCTAAATACCTAGATTTGCACGTACTGGAATAACCAAACTTCTGAAACAACATTCATGACCAGAACCTAGCTCTGATACCACTGTTGGGTTTTTCTAGAACCATACATCAAATGTAGGCGCAGCGGAAATGAAGAGAAACAACCCAAAAGATTCGGATCGACCATGAATATTGAATCAAGAAGTAAATCAAAATGCTAGGTTTGAAATTACCTTGGCGGGATTGGATCAAATCCAACCTAGATGCTCCAAAAAGAAGAATGCCTTCGTCGACTTTGCAAGAGTTCTCACGTAGAATAATGTCTACGTCTCTACAGCAGTCCACACGAGCCGGGAGAAGAAGACTACACCTTGCGCTTCCACGGATTGCTAGATCCGCTTCAGGAAGAACAACACCGGCGACAATCGTCGGAGAGGAAGTCGGCGGAGGCGATTCAGACGGAACACCTTCCGTCTAGGGTTCGAGCGGAACTCCTTCCGTCGGCTTCTATTTCGTTAGTTATGAGAACCCTAAAAGAAGTCCTATTTATACCCAAAGGATAAACAGCTTCTAGAAGAATCGCTATCCGCAGACCACACAGCAGAATAGGGGCTTCTGTTACAATTCGTCGGGATTCCACGGAACAGCATTCGTCGAGTTTTCACGGGACAATCCGACGAATTCCGACGAATCACATCAGACGGCAACATTTGCCGAGTTAATGCTCTCTGTGATAATTCGTCGAGATTCCACGGAACAATCCGACGAATCCCGACGAATCCGACGAATCCCGACGAATCCGACGAATCATGTCAGATGGCAACATTTGCCGAGTTAATGATCTCTGTAACAGTTCGTCGAGTTTCCACGGAACGACCCGACGAATTCCGACGAATCCGATCAGACGGCAACACTTGCCAAGTTAAGGGACTCTGTAATAATTCGTCGAGTTTCCACAGAACAATCCGACGAATCCCGACGAATCCGACGAATTCTATCCGTGTAAACCCGACGAATTCAGACAGCAACATTTGCTGGACTTCCCCCATTCTATATGGTGATTGGTAACCTTTACCAACATAGTCAATCTTCCAACTTCTCCACATGCTCTTATGTGCGACCCTGCAGGCTCATATCGCGTTGGCAGTGACATTACATGTTTGACCACTTCTAGATCACAATGGTAACTCCAACATTCCAGCGCTACGCACATCCTTTTTCTCGACGCTGCCTCCATACCAACAGCCGCATTGAGCGCTCTTCCCCGCAGCAGATAGGCGACGCCTGATACCATCGATTACTCTCCTTTCTACGATTGATGACGCCTAATCCCTGCAAGATGACAAGATTCCTTTTCCGCAGAAGTCACGACGCATCTGCGTCATCCCCTTCTAGAGGCCGCACCCGCCAGACGATTTGACGAGCCTACTCATCATAACATCGTCCCGAGCTTCCTGTATCGTCGTTGCTCGTCTCTGCACTGATGCTCCAACAACAAATAGAAACAGCCCGATCTCTTGAAACTCCAGCAACAAACATCTCGACGCTCCAACAACAAATAGAAGTCGTGCCTCCCTCTTGTTCGAGCCCCCCCGAGCCACAGACAACCCTGTTCATCGAGTCCCCAATAGCGCAATGGCTTTTTTTCGAACTCCCAAATAAAAAGAGGGTGTTATGTTTGTGCCTCAACATAAGAAAGCGTCGCGGTGCTCGTGGGAACTCAAAATCAGCCATCTCCGAGGAATCCAACCGTCCAATCACACGCTCTCTATCCTATTCAAATTTCGATTTATCTTTAACCGTCCTCCGCAGTATGGGGGACTCGCACACGCTAACAGATTCTATAAAGGAATTCATGCAAACATGCTTGACATCTATATAAGGATGTTTTAGCGAGGCCAAAGCGCGTCATCGGGAATACATGGCCATACTCACCAACAAGCTTAATGAGTTGACCGCTGCCATTCCGATCGTAACTACTCCGCCTACTTATCATGCTTGCATCAACCAGACGCCTCCACCACTGCTTCTTCGACCTGATCCCTCGGCCAAGATAACATATGAGTGCAACATCATGCCTCATTACATCAAGTTGGCATTTCCAACTTATAAGGACAAGGCAATCCCTTAGGCTGGCTCTCTAGAACAATTTTTAAACATCAATAGACACCGATGACGGAATGGAGCAGTTTGGCCTCCTTTCCACATACTCGATAACGGACGGTTATGGTTTACCCGTTTGCAGGCGGACAATCCTGGACTAATCTTGCGCGACTTCAAGCAAGCCTACAACATGCGCTTTGGCTCTTCGATTCGTAGCAATCCCCTATGGGCCCTCACGACGTTACGTCATATTGGGCCGATTGATGGCTATCTAGAACAATTTCAGATTCTTCTAGTCCACGTGACAATCCCCTCTAAGATGTAGGTCGCCATCTTTACCGCCGGGCTACGCGATCTGTCACGACCCGTCTAAAAGAAAAAGTCGGAGTGCGCTTCGGGCGGGTCGTGTTGGCACAAATATGGGGGAAAGAAACTTCATGTTTGTTAGGCGGGAGATGAATTAGTATTGTTAGATTTAAAATAAATAATTTGAAGAAAATATATTATTTTTATGCGTAAGCTTTAAAATATGACGATGAAAAGTTAAATACACATGCATTTTAATAAAACTCATGATACAAAGTGCTGATACAAATTTCATGCAATGAAAATCTCAGGTAAATAATATACAATAATATCAAATTTCAGTGCATAACTTTTAGCCTAGCAGTTGTCCAAGAATCAAGAGAAAATGGCTGATCATAACTATTACATAATAAGCAATACCAGACAGTAAAAGAAATACCACATAGAACCTGACACAACACGAAATAAGATAAACCTCCAAGAACAAGAATTTATCGCAGATCGGGCTCATGTAGCAGGAGGCGCAGTCACAGGCGCTAAGACAAATTTCAAAATAAAAGGAAAAAGCCTCAAGACATTGATAAAAGTAAGTAAAATAAAATACACAACTAGCAAGGGATCAGAAATGTACTTGTACTAGTTTTCAGAAAATAAAGCTAGCAAAACAGACAAGTAAATAAGTCAAGCAGAAATAGCCAGAACTATTAGCCTAGTCTAGAGTGCAGCATATATGCATTCATGTAATGACATAAGTTGTAACAAAAGAAAGATGTAAGTGTCTTTATTTGATGCACAAGATGCATGTTTCAGACGGATTTAAGATCAGGTTCAGGATTTGTTAGAGATTCAAAATTTATGCTCGTGATCTCTAAGGGGCGGCTCTTGCGAACCCTCATCCTTGAGCCAGAGAGTTCATGCTCGCTATGACCGGAAATTTGTTTCCGTTATGGATTTCAAGAGGGAACCCAAGTCAAGGAGTTGCATCAATTAAACACTACCTTTCAATATTTTTTTATGACATTAATGAATTAAATAATTCATAGTTTAGCGATTCCTAGTGTATTAAAACATGCTACTAATTTAACGATTCAGGTACTCAAGAGTAAAATTCATAATTATAAATATAAGGGTTTTTACATGATCGACAATGTTTGGACATCGAATTCGAGGCCCCGCGGTACTTGGTGATTGTTATGAGCTTGACTAGATTGTGCGACTTTCGACTACAATTGGCGCGGAAGCTTACGTCCCCACTAGCACAGGGACTTCGGAGGGACATGCAGAGAGCACCCAAACCCCGTAGATCCATCGTCTGTCTCGTACAAAAATGTCCGACCGGCGCGTGCAGAGGCTATGTTTTAACTGCGACGAGCAATTTACTCGCAGCCATCGGTGCAGCAGATTTTTTTATCTGCACATGGAGGACTATGATGACAAAAGGGTTGGGTGAAGTGGGCACCGTCAAGGATCTCCCTTAAGCTTGAGGTCAAGCTCTCTTTGCACGACAGGAGAGATGTTATGGGCTTCATGCTCAGTTATTATCTTAGGGTTTTTATTCTTATCGTATGGTGTTATTATTCAGTATTGTTATCGCTTAGTTTGTAAGTCCAAGTATTAGGACTTATTTACTACTATGCCCTTGTATGTCTATTTAAGGGACTCATGTGGTTTTGTATTGGTACCAAATAAGTATTTCCAATTTCCTTGTCGTGTGAAAAGAGATTTTGGTAGCTCTCTCCTCTCAAACAAGCCCCGCCTATGCAGCCGCAGTTCCGACTCCAAAGTATCCCCTTCTCCCCCGGCTCCAAAATATTCCCTCTACCTCCGCCATTACTCCGACGAGCACACAACATTGCACTCCAAAGGATATGTATGCAATGTGATTAAAATCTAATGTTGTGATACTATTTCACAAGACACTTAGGAATAAACAAGCAAAATTAAAAAGGATAATTTTATTGAGAGCACAACACAGGCCAATAAATGAATAATTGAAATAGCCAATGATCAACTAAAGATAACAAGAGTTGCTCCATGCTTCATTCTCCTTGGTCCTTGCTGCTTCGTGCTTCTTGCTGCTCCGTGCTCCTTTCTCCTTGCCCTGTGCCCCGTTTCCCGTGCCCCTTGCCCCGTGTACTATGACAAGCGTGACAGTGGAGGGTACAACAAAATAGGCATAATAGAGGACTGAATGACAGAGGAGCCCCCCGACCTCCACCGCCCCACTGCCCCTGTTTGTTGTCCCCTTTCTGTTGTCATCCCACCTTCGTTGTCGTCCTCTTTCAGGCATCATCTCCTTGCTCCTTGCCGTGACCCGTGCCCCATGTACTGCGACAAGAGTGATGTTGGAGGGCACAACAACAGACGGAACGACAGAGGAGAGAACGACAAAGGAGCCTCCGGGCTCTGCCGTCCCACTGCCCCCATTCATCGTCCCCTTACTGCCAGCATCCCACATCCGTTCTCGTCCCCTTTCCAACATCATCTCCTTGTTTTTTGCTCCTTGACCCGTGCCTTGTGTATTGTAAAGAGCGTGACAGTAGAGAGCACAATAAAAGAGGGTATGATAGAGGAGGGAGTGACAAAGGAGCCCCCGACCTATGCCGTCTCACTGCCCTCATTTGTCGTCCCCTTTCTGCCATCATTCCACCTCCGTTGTCGTCCTCTTTCCAGCATCATCTCCTTGCTCTTGCTCCTTACTCCTTAGTCCTTGCTCTTATATCATATCAGATAAGATTCTATCAACAATGAATACAATAAGATAATTATATAGGAAAGAAAGATGCAGTTAAATTGAACTATTCCTGAGTTAGCTTATTTAGTGTCTTTCTGCTCCTTGCTCCTTAATGCTTGCTCCTTGCTCTTTGCTCATTGCTTCTTGCTCCTATACCAATATTAGTTAAGGTTTATCAACAATGAATACAATAAGATAATTATATAAGAAAGAAAAATATGGTTTAATTAAACTATACCTAAAGTAACTTATTTTGTATCTTTCTGCTCTTTGCTCCTTCCTTTTTGCTCATTGGTCCTTGATCCTTGGTCTTTGCTATTATACCATATCAATTAAGGTTTTATCAACAATGAATACAATAAGATAATTATATAAGAAAAAAAGATGTGGTTTAATTAAATTATATCTGGGGTAACTTGTTTTGTGTCTTTCTGCTCCTCGCTCTTTGCACTTTATTCCTATACCATATTAGTTAAGGTTCAATAAACAAATAAAGACAATAAGATAATTATATAGGAAAGAAAGATGTGGTTTAATTAAACAATACATGATGTAGCTTGTTTTGTGTCTTTTTACTTCTTGCTCCGTGTTCCTTGCTACTTGCACCTTGCTCTTATACCATATCAGCTAAGGTTCTATCAACAATGAATACAACAAGATAATTATATAGGAAAAAAAGATGTGGTTTAATTAAACTATACCCGAGGTAACTTATTATGTGTTTTTCTGCTCCTTGCTCGTATACCATATTAGTTAAGATTCTATCAACAATGAACATAATAATATAATTATATATAATAGAAATATGTGGTTTAAATAAACTATACCTATGGTAGCTTATTTTATGTCTTTCTGCATCTTGTTCCTCGCTCCTTGCTCCTATACCATATCAGTTAAGGTTCTATCAACAATGAATACAACAAGATAATGATATATCAAAGAAATATGTAGTTTTCTATACCCGAGGTAGCTTGTTTTGTGTCATTCTCCTCTTTGCTCCTTACACCTTTTCTCTTAACCATATAAGTTAAAGTTCGATAAACAATGAATATAATAAGATATATATATAGGAAAGAAAGATGTGGTTTAATTAAAATATACCTGAGGTAGCTTGTTGTGTGTCTTTCAGCTCCTTGCTCCTTGCACTTTGCTCCTTGCACCTTTCTTACATACCATATAAGTTAAGGTTCTATCAACAATGAATACAATAAGATAATTATATAGGAAAGAAAGACGTTGATTAATTAAACTATACCCGAGGTAGCTTGTTTTGTGTCTTTCTGCTTCTTGCTCCTTGATCCTCGCTCCTTGCTCCTTGCTCCTATACCATATCAGTTAAGGTTCTATAAACAATGAATACAATAAGATATGAAAGCAAAATGTGGTTTAATTAAACTATACCTAAGCTAGCTTGTTTTGTGTGTCTTTCTATTCCTTTCTCCTTGCTCCTCGCTCACAATGTCAGTTAAGGTTCTATCAACAATGAATACAATAGAATAATTATATATGAAAGAAAGATGAGGTTTAATTAAACTATACTTGAGGTAGCTTGTTTTGCAGTTTAATTAAACACTTGAGATAACTTATTTTGTGTCTTTCTGCTCCTTGCTCCTTCCTTGCTTCTTGCTCGGGCTCCAATACCATATCAGTTAAGGTTTTATCAACAATGAATACAATAAAATAATTATATAGGAAAGAAAGATGTGGTTTAATTAAACTATATCCGAGGAAGCTTGTTTTGTGTCTTCCTGCTCTTTGCTCCTTGATCCAATACCATAACAATTAAGGTTTTATCAACAATGAATACAATAAGATAATGAATTATATAGGAAAGAAATATGTGGTTTAATTAAACTATACATGAGGTAACTTGTTTTGTGTCTTTTTTCTCCTTGCACATTGTTCCTTGCCACGTGCCTTGTGCCCTGTGTACTGCGACAAACGTGATGGTGGAGGGTGCAAAAAAAGAGGGCATGATAAAGGAGGGAACGACAGAGGAGCCCTCGACCACTGTTGTCTCACTGCCCTCATTCGTCGTCCTCTTTCAACGGGCATTCCACCTCCATTGTCATCCCCTTTCCAGCATTATCTCATTTCTTCTTGCTCCTTGCCCCGTGCCCCGTACCTCATGTACTATGACAAGCGTGACGGTGGAGGGCACAGCAAAAGAGGGCACAATAAAGGAGGGAACGACAGAAGAGTCCTCATTCCGAAGAAGAAGACTCCGAAGAAGAAGACTGTTAAAAGAAGAAGAAGAAGACTCTGATGAAGAAGAAGAGTCAGAAGACTCCGAAGAAGAAGAAGACTCAGAAGAAGAAGAAGACTCCGAAGAAGAAGACTCCGAAGAAGAAGACTCCGAAGAAGAAGAGGACTCCAAAGAAGAAGAAGACTCCGAAGAAGAAGAAGACTCCGAAGAAGAAGAAGAAAACTCTGAAGAAGAAAAAATCCTGAAGAAGAAGAAACTTCATAGAAGAAGAAGACTCTGAAGAAGTAAACTCCGTAGAAGAAGATGACTCTGAAGAAGAAGAAACTTCGTAGAAGAAGAAGAAGAAGACTCTGAAGAAGAAGAAGACTCCGAAGAAGAAGAAATTCTGAAGAAGAAGAAGAAACTCCGTAGAAGAAGAAGACTCCGAAGAAGAAGACTACGAAGAAGAAGTCTCCGAAGAAATAAACTAGTTTTATTTAAATTTACTAAATTCACTTATATTACAAAACATAATGGTATATTCTAGAAATGTTATTTTGTAAATGTATGGTTATTTTATGCTTGTTTTGAACTTAGACAAAATCTCGATTCTTCTGTAGAAATAAAAATTTAACATATAAATTTAAATGGATCTAGTCTACTAAGGCTTCGTTTGGCACAGCTTATTTGCTCCGGTGAGTTTGGACAAAAATGCCATTATCATAGATTGTATGTTTGGCATGACAATAGTTATGACCACTACCAAGAAAGAAACTAGTTTTGAGCATGAAACTCTTGAGGTGATGTAGGACGTTCACGAACAGCAACTCATGACCACCGCGTTCACGACCTCCACCATCACGCCAAACGAAGCCTTCTTCTAGAGTTTCCATCAGGATTGGGAATATTGTGCTTATCTGATATTTTCACTTTTGTTATCTTTTGACATGGCTTCTTTTCTGTGATGCTGCATTATTCTTCATCAAAGGTTAATTTGCAACCTTTCTTCATCAATTGATCTACTCTTAGAAGATTTTGGGCCAAGGCTAGTACATACTGAGCATCCTGTATGTATTTTATTGCCCCAGGTTTAGATTTTACATTAATGGTTCATTTTCCTTGAATTTGTTACATTCCTATCCCAAGAATCACCTTTAATTTATCATTTCCATTGATAAAAATAAAGACTGATTTATTGTGGATCATGTGGATTGAACAACTACTATCTAAACATCAGATTTCTTCATTTATTACTTTCAATTTTAGGGCATGTGTAAAAAACTTGTTCACTTTCATTTTTTGTGAATTTAGCCTCTTGTTTGTGATTTACTTCTTGCTTATTTTTAAATCAACAATCTTTGTCCATATGAGTTGGCATTTTGCAGAGTATGCACTATATGTTCTAGTCTATGCTAAATTGTTTCTCCTTTTCTCGATTCTGATTTTTTTCTTATTTAATGATTTTTGTATATTGGTTTACCAATCTCAGTATTTATTGTTTCATTTCTTAAATTGCATTTGGTTTGGAAAGCATTTTCTAAGGGCTTCTCCGGTCTTTTCATTTTGATTCATGTGTTAGAAGTGACCCCATCAATTTTACTATGCTAAGTGTGTTGATGTCTATGGCTTCTTATATAGCCGCAACCACAATCAAATTTGGAAGTTAAGTGATGCAGGACAGGCATCACACCTGCCTGCCACCCTGACATCACCACCAGGAGGCCCACCCTGGCATCTCACCAAGACGGCTTTCATCAGGGCTGCAGCCCATACAACCCAAACAGCTCTTCGCCTCCCATCACCGGGAAACGGTAGGTTGTTGAGGCCCTAGATCGAGCATCCGACCTCCTAGGTAAGAGTCTTACACCGGAGCTCTCATCACCAACTGAGTTGCAGATCAGTTGGTGACGAGAGCTCTGGTGAAACTCTTATATAAGAGGTCGGGTGTTCGATCCCAGGCCTCAACAATCTATCGTTTCCTAGTGATGGGAGACGGAGAGCTGGTTGGGGTGTATGGGTTGCAGCCCTGATGAAAGCCGTCTTGGTGAGATGCTAGGGTGGGACCCATGGTGGTGATGTCAGGGTGGGCCCCCTGGTGGTGATGCCAGGGTGGGCCCCCTGGTGTTCGATCCCCGGCCTCAACAACCTACCGTTTACTGGTGATGGAGGCGGAGAGTTGGTTGGGGTGTATGGGCTGCAGCCCTGATGAAAACCTCCTTGGTGAGATGCTAAGGTGTGGCCCCTGGTGGTGATGTCATAGTGGCAGGCAAGCGTGATTCTTCATCATACAAGTGCACTTTTATAATGCAGGACAGGGGTGAAAGACTCTTATCTAGGAGGTCGGGTGTTCGATCCAGGGCCTCAACAACCTACCGTTTCCTGGTGATGGTAGGCGAGAGCTGGTTAGGGTGTATGGGCTGCAACCCTGATGAAAGCCGCCTTGGTGAGATGCCAGGGTGGGCCCCCTGATGTTGATGCCAGGGTGGCAGGCAGGTGTGACGTCTGTCCTGCATCATTAAGCTCCTCATAATTTTTTTGGAAGTTAAGTTCTTAGAATCATGGGAACAATTTTCTTTTCTTTATTTTGTCCTCAAGACTTCTTATTTGATTTACTAAATTATTGATTTTTGTGATGAAAGATTGAATAGACTCACCTTCTTTCATTTGGAGGGTTTCATACTCCTTCCAAAGTGTATGCAATCTGATGGAGATTACCTTGTTGGTGCCAATGTACTCAATATTGAGTAATACCCAGACTTCTGATCAATGGCTTGTTGGATAAATAGTAGCATATTTGCATCCCTCTTTTATTTTCTCCAAGCTGCTTGACAGCTTTAACCGTCCATATTTCAACGTGGGAAGTTGTTTTAGGTCACTTGTAGCCATTTTTGAACTATGTTCCATAGTCCTTCTGAGATGAATAACTCTCTCATTTGTATGCTCTAGAATTCAAAAGCTTCTCCAAAGAATATGAGAACACCATTGGGAGAGAAGTCGATAGTATGCGACCCACATGAAGATTCCATGTGATGAGGGGGGGGGGGGGGGGGGGCACTCTTAGTTGAGAGACAATATACACCCGGCTGATGGCTCGAAGTAGTCAATTGGCCCCTCTTCTTTCTGCTCTAATACAACTGTTTCTTTGTTAATGTTTGATTTCAATGTCTGCAGGTAATGAAGAAAGAGGAGAAGAAATGTCGAGAAAGAAGAATTGTTAAATTCATAGAGGCTATTGTACAAAAGTTTCAAAATAATTCTAAGATCTAATAACTCCATCGGGTTGTGTCACTATCATGTTGGGAAATTTTAAAACATCCAAATACACCAGTTTTCCTTTTTAGCAAGTAAATTATGTGTGAGAGAAACAATTATTAAAGGTGACATTAACAGAGGAATCCAGATACAAAAAATTGGAGGACCTCATACATCAATATGATGGAAATTGAAAGGAATAATCCAAAGGGTAAACAATTCATCCAAAAGTGATTATTTAGTCAATAGGTAGTTCAAGGCAAGTCATCCAAATAAGAAAATCAATAATACTCAAAGAATAGTCTGCCGCCATCAACAACTATCAAACTCAGTCCTCAATATCTTTTGGCCTTCAGTTATTGGCTTGAAATAGTAGTATGAAGGACTTGGCTAGAATAATATGTTCCAACGAGATGCAATTCACGTTCACACTACGACATCATCTTCCTAGTTCTAAGATCGTCTATCTTACACAACTAACTATGAAGCTTTGAACTTGGTTGAGACCTTATAAATAAAGACTTTTGACATTGAAAATTGGGTTCTGATTTCCTAGATTGTATCCTGGGATTTAGAATCTAAAGTTCTACGCTTACTTCAGCTCTTTCGTTTGCTTGTAATTTGGTCCTCCTTTAACAGCTCATTACTTCCGAGTTATAGTATCCGAGTCGAGGACATGCACGGGAGTGCTTTTGAATCAATCAAAATCCCAACCCTGACAAAATATTTTTTTCTCATTTCTTCTTGCATGACCCAACTATGGCTTGCCCAATTTCCATAGATTCGGGAATCGGGATGCAACACCATTTTAGGTTCAGTAAAATAGAAATGGTTTGAACCACGAAAAGAACTACTAGTGGAATATCGACAAAGGAAAAAAACCTAAAAGCAGATATACTTTACAAGTCAAGATCAAATATCGTCATCCTCTCTAAAAGCTTGTTTCTTCATTTTAAAACCGTTCATTCAATATATCCAAATACAAACTTCAGAAATTCCAAATATTTTCCAGTATATTATCAAAATTTTAAACATAAGCGAAAGATTGAAGGGGTGAAGACTCATTCATTTGACACTTGGTGTTTGGCACATTGATTCCATCCTTGGCATTAATTCTCCATTTGTTGACAATCATTTCATTATTATCTATATCTGAGTGGAAAAGGATAGTTGCTTCTCCAACAACATCAGTGTTGCCAAACATATTTATCTATACCAATATCATCATAGATGTTGTATTCTCTTAACTTTAACAAGCATCTGAAGATAAAATCATCAAAACTCCACGGTATTCCTTCCTAAATGCATTATCAGTGGCATCTGACATTACGTTTCTCTTAATTATTGGCCAATTCTACTTGCATGTTTTCAATCATATTTGTTTTCTCTTCCTCTTGCTAAGATTTGTCTTTGAAGCCAAATAATGAAAGTGTGATAGGTGAGTTGTATGCTTCGATTCAACTGCCGTCTTACATGGTCACAAAATGAAACGTAGTGAGGTCGACTTCCTTCATTCTCTTGCCGTCCTCTCTGAAAGTACAAGGTGTTTGAGGTCATATGCCACTGAGTGAACAACACGGTTGAAAAGAGGGCCAACATTGAAGATAATCATCTCCCCTACTCATGTTGGCATTACACATGTAGATGAATCTTCAAACCCACTTATAATTTTTGATACAGGTGTTACAAAAAGTGCATGAGATAATGACATCCTAAAGTCATCCTTTAGAATTATCTGATATTGAAACATGAACAATCTCCAACTTTGCTGAAGTTCTTCATTGAAGACAGCAGCACTAAGCTTAAATCGACATCTTTTATAGAGATTGATTCTGTTCTTGAGGTGCTGATAGCCCCAACATCATAGACCATGTTAGTTTTATTATTAAAAGATACTATGCACGGATTATCAAATGTGAATAATAATATTGGCCTCAACAAAGATAAAGATATGAATAACAGCTCCAAACTCTCTTTTTGTAACATTTACAATGGTTTTTAAGCCTATAGGTGACACGTCAAACCTAATATGTAATGTAACAAATAAAGAGGTGATGATGAAACTAAAAGTAAACATGCATAGTTTTGATGCACATTCATAGTTAAGAAAGAAATTTTTCTTTTTTTCAAGTTCTTCGGATAATGGACAATAGATTGTAAAATACCTGTTGCCCCCAATGGATGGCCTAGGGCAATGGCACCGCCATTAACATTGACTTTTCCTGGATCAAGCCCCAAGTCTTTGATACAGTAAACATACTGAGATGCAAAAGCCTAACACAGAACATCATTCATTACTTTGGAGAGAAAATGTCTGAATATACACATTTTGGAAGTCCAATTTAAATCATCACCTCATTTATTTCATAAAGATCAATATCTTTAAGTTGAAGGCCAGCTGCTCTTACTGCAGCAGGTATTGCGACAGCTGGACCAATGCCCATCACAGCAGGATTAACTCCCACTGCAGAGAAGCTCCTACAAGTAGCAATTTATAAACTTTATGAAGATTATGATCGCACATGACACTATGAGGTCATAATAGTAGGAAGCAATATCCAGAATTGAGATTCAGCAGGACGGTTGTAATATAATGCAATCTAGGGAGATATTTAAATGGTCTCCGCAGAAATATAAAAGATGTAAGAAGAACGACACCAGTAATACTATGAAGAAATTAGATGTGAAAGAAAAGATCCAACACTCTTATAAAGTAACTTTGATGGTGAATTTGCCCGTTTCCACGAATTCACTCAAACAGGGATCAAAAACTAAGATTACCGAGAAAAATACTCAAAACACTTTGCCCAAAGTTTTCTTATGGAAAATGCAAATGGGACTAACTTACTTGAAATCAGTTGAATGTATCAAGCAAAAAAAATCCTACAATGTCTTAGGCGTTATCCACCAGGCATCCTGCTCTCAGGGGTGTTCACGAACCGAATCGAATAACACATCAAACGAATCAAAATTGGGATAGAATGCAGAGATTCAGATTCGTTCGAATATTTGAATTCGGATTCGGATTCGTCCCGAAATCTTAGATTCAGATTCGGATTCGTGCTTGGAGAAGTTTAATTTGTATATAAAACTTATATTAAGACTTATGAGAAGTTTAATTTGTTATATGAAATTTATTAAATTATATTTTTCTACTATTCGCGAATCTTTTTAACAGAGATAATATTATTCAGATTTTGATTCGAACACCACTCGAATCCAAATTTGGATTTGAATTCGAAAAATATGAATTTTAATCGAATCGATTCCTGAATCGTTCACGAACTATTTAGTTTGCGAACAGCTCTACTGAGTGGCTGCTCTTACACACCACAACAAAATAGTGTGGCGTAGAGGAATAATCATCACCATCACCAACTTGAGGTAACCAGATCTCTTATGTTTCAAATAAAGGTTCCAAACATCTATTGGAACTTTATGATAACAACTGCATGTTGCTTAATTAATCAGATGTTGTCAACGGTCCTTGACTATGCGTCTCCTTTCTCCATCCTCTTTCCAACCATACCTCCCTTTTCTCTAACTACTCGAGTTGGGTGTGTGTATGCTATCCATCCCCTTGGTCCTCCTTTGGATAAGTTGGTACCACATGCCACCAAGTACATTTATGTTGGGTACTCTTGAACTTAGAAGGGATATTTATGTTACTCTCGAACTGATCGAAAGAATGGGACACTGGTGGATGTTACTTTTCTAGATGATCAACACTTATATTCCTCTTCCATTCCACCTGAAACACCATCGGGGTGCCTCATCCAAATGTCGTTATTGACTATACACCTGCCTCTGTTATACTGATACCTCCTTCACCTTCCTCACTGCAGGTTTACACTCATCACCATAGTCGTCATAATGCTCTGAGCCAGACATCCACTACTTATGTTGCTCCTACTCCAGATGCTCTGCCCATAGCTCTTCGTGAAGATACACGCGTGTACTGCTCACCCACATTATCATTATATTTTTTCACTGTTTAACTCCCCAACTACAAAGATTTGTGTGTTCTCTGTCATCTGTTTGCACCCCATCTGTTGTGCGGGAGGCTCTCCAGCATTCGGGGTTGGCGGTCAGCTATGGATGAAAAGATGAAGGCCATATGGGCCAACGAAACTTGGGAATTTGTATCACTTCCACATAGACAACCCTGAGTCGTGTGTAAATGGGTCTTTGCAGTTAAATAATGTCCAGATGCCTACGTTGAGCACTTAGAAGCGTGTTTTGTGGCGCATGGATTCACTTGGCAATATGGTGTTGATTATGAGATGTTTTCTCCAATGGACAAACTCGGCACAGTTCAGGTACTGATATCTTTGGCAGTCCATCGTTGTTGGTAATTGCATCAAATTGATATTAAAATGCATTCCTTAATGGTGATTTTACTGAAATCATATATATGCAGCAACCTCCCGGGCATGAGACTATATGGGAGTCTCTTGTATGTCACTTAAGAAAATCTATCTATGGCCTAAAACAATCTCCTTGCCCATGGTTCTAAAAATTCAGTCGAGTAGTTCAAGCCTTTAGGTTTTCTCAGAGCTCGGTGGATTTTTCTTTGTTCACCCATCATCGCAAAGAGGGTATCGTGATCTTGTCTATGTTGATGATATCATAATCACCGATGATGATCTGACTGGCATCTCTATGATTAAAAAATGGATGGCCTCACACTTCCATACCAAGAACTCGGGGCATCTCAAATACTTTCTAGGTATTTAGGTAGTCTAGCTACATGATGGACAAATACTATCCCAACGAAAGTATCACACTAATCTTCTACAAGATGTTAGATATTTGGGGTGTAAGTCTGTTGTTGGGAATCTTGCCCTCGTGATTCCTGATTTGGAGAAGTCACCAATTCAAGAGAACTTCACTATGTATTTGATTATCCTCTTAGCTTTATCATTTCAGTATAAGATAAGCATATGCAAAACAAAGAAGAATGGTTGCGTGTAATGTCGTCGAAAAGGCTCAAGCATGTCGTCGACAACAACAGACATATCGACGACAATAGTAGACACATCGTCAAGAATATGTAGAGCAAAACAAAATGGTGATATCGTTGTGAAATCTCACGACGATGACGAGACAAAGAAGAAGACTCAAAGATGTCGACAATATCGTCAAGAAGAAGCCTTATCGTAGAAAAGGCTAAGTGAGACTGATAGCGATTGACATCGTCATAAAGAAGGCATGACGTCGAGAAGACTGAAGAAGGTCATTTGAAGACTAGCAGCTGCTGAAGTATAGTCTGTCGACATGAGGTCATTTATGTCGTCGACAAGATAAGGTGGCCTAAGGGACATCGTACAAACAAGGAGTTCTCACCGATATCAATTTGATAACTTCGTGTCATCTTAAGCTCAAATGGAGAAGTGATGTCCAACATCGTTGAGATATCATTATCTGATGAATAATTAAAGAAGAGACTAGTTTAAGGCATCGACAAAGTCCTGTCGTCGAGATATTATCCATGTCGTCGTAACAATGGAAATATCGTCAAGACAAATTCAAAAGTAGCCGGATGCGCTGTCAGCATTTAATGTCGCCGCGTGATTGTCCAATCAACGCATGCTCTTGAGGGATGAGCGTCTGTCAGTGAAGGACATCATATGTGACCGTTATGCGACACATCTCAGTCCTATAAAAGGGAATAATAGATGCCCTAAACCTCACTCGAACTTCTGGAACTTAAGAATATCTCCATAAGCAATCTTGAATAGAACAGTAACGGCGGAGGCAAGAAAAAGAAGAACGGAGAACAAGTCAATCATCATCCTTTGTTCTCTAAAGAATCAGTTCAGATTTATCGACTGAAAATGAGAAGTTCCAGATAGAAGAAAGCCTGGAGAAGATTTGCGCTATCAAGTCTGATATCAAAAGCATCTTCTTCAAGTCAAGTAGCCAATCTCCATCCGGCAGAAGAAATAATTTTCATTACTGTAATCTCGTGTAAGGCTTGCGGGCCTAGAACTTGTAAGATCTGTTTTAGATCTGAGTGTCAAGCTTGAGGGCTTGAGATCTGTGAGGCTTGAGGGCTAGGGCAGGGGACTTGTGGGTCCAAACGTGTCGAGCTTGTGGGCTCGGGTGCAGTGAAGGGGCTTGCGGGCCTAGGCTGCAGGCAAGACTTGCGGGTCTGTGCTGTGTAGGGCTTGAGGGCCTGTGTGTCGAGCTTGAGGGCTCGGGTGCAGTGAAGGGGCTTGCGGGCCTAGGCTGCATGGACTTGCGGGTCTGAGTTGTAAGGCTTGAGGGCCGGAGATGTTGGCGGAGTTTGTCGAGCCTAGCACACTGCTGGGTAGGCGCAGAGGGACAGAGGACTACTTAAGACACCCGGTCTTGAGGAACCTCTATACATCCTGTGTCGTTTGTGTGCTGAGACTTCTCGTGAATCTTCTGTGCATCGCTTACATTGAACTCACTCTTGCTAAATATTTTAAAACCAGCGATAATCACCTAACCCCCCCCCCCCCCCCCCCACCCCTTCGGTGATTGTTCTATAACCTACAAGTGGTATCAAAGTGAGGTTGATCAAAGAAAGCGACTTAACCGTCACATCTAGATCGTAGAACAATCCAATATGGCTGGAGGGGATCAACATCGAGAGATGAGAGCTATGAAACTCCCAATCTGCACTAAGGAGAACTTTCCGATCTGGAAGGAAAGAGTAAGGTTGTTCATGGAGGCGGCTGATCCAAGAATTTATATAACTATTCAAGAGGGCCCCTTTATTCCCGTGATAACATCCACTATTGATCCAACAAGGATGGTGGCAAAGAAGTATGCAGACATGACCAAGGATGAACTGACCTTGACAAGTCTAGATAAAAGGGCACAAAATGTAATTGTAAGTGCCGTTGATGACTCAACCCTCCAGAATCTCATTCACTGCAAGACAACCAAGGAGATGTGGGACTCACTGATTGTCTACATGGAAGGCAATGATGAGGTAAGGGATGATAGAAAATCCCTCCTCAATCAGGAGTATGAAGCCTTCAAGCAAGGCAAGATTGAAACCATCTCAAATTGTTATGAGAGGTTTTTCAAAATTGTTAATGGGCTGAAGAACTATGACAGAGAATTCTCAAACTCTGACCTAAATAATAAGTTACTTAGATCTCTCTCTAAGGAATGGGATATAAAGATCTGTGCCATCAGAGAGATGGGTCAGCTGGGCATCTTGGAGCCCAAGAATCTGTACGGGAAACTACTATCCCATGAACTTCAGCTCAATACCAGGAAGGCTGAAGAGGAGAGCTCAAAAGGGAGCTCTAGAAAAAGATCTGTGGCTCTCAAGGCGGAGAGCACAAGGAGATCCAAGAATAAAACTCTCGCCTATCAGAACATATCAGAGAGCAGTGAAGAGTCTGACTCCAGCACATCAGACTCTAACGATACTGACAAAGAGATGGTCCTTCTCTCTAAGCAGTTCAAGAATCTGATAACCAGAAGAAGAAGAGACTACTACAGACCCACCTCCTCAAGCTCAAGAAGATCTGACCAACATGACAGGTCTAAATCCTCAAGGGAGGACAGGTATAAATCAAAACCTGGTAAATCTGATTTTGCTAACAGTATATGTTACTCCTGTAATAAGACAGGTCACATAGCTGCTGATTGCTCTTCTAAGAGAAAGGAATCAAGGAATTATGACGATAAAATACGGTCAAGGGACAAGAAGAAATCTGAAAGAGGATTTATAGCAAAGAAAATCAGAACACTAAGTGATTCTGATTCAAGCTCCTCAGATACTGAGGAAGAAGCATTGATAGGCCTCATGGCCATAAAAGAAGATAACCAGGATGACATCTCTCCTGGGAAGGTAATTGTCAAAGCCCGTCCATCTGTCTCTGATTCTGGATCAGTAACAGACTCTGTGCATGATGATGAGAATGTGTCTGCAGCCAACAACACAACCTCAAGATCTTGATATGATGTTGAATCTGACCTGATAAAGCAGTATAAGGCTTTGTGGAAAGCCTTCAAGAACTGCAAGAAACTCCTCAAAGTGCAGACCAAGGAGTTAGATTCCTTGACGGCTGTCCAGTCAGAGCTCAAGGAAACAACTGAAAAGCTGGCTGCCATGAGCAAAGAAGTGGACAGATTCAAGGAATCCACAAGGCTTAAGAATGCTGAATTAGATCAGAAGAACAAGGTCATAAAGGACCTTGAAGAGATGCTGCTGTCTGAGAAGAAACTTGCTGCTAGCTTCTCTATGCCCAAGACAGTCTTACCTATCATTGATACCTTCTCTGGATCATTCAGAGCTGGTATAGGATTCAATCAGGAGACTGTCAAGGACAAAGGTTCTGAAGCTCAATCTTCTTCTAAGAAGATACTTGCATCAGGTCCCTCCGACCATGGACCTACAGCAATAACACTGAAAAGTAAGGGAAATGCAGCCTCCTCCAGGCCTGTTCCCAAGAAGGTGGACCAACAGGTGATGAGACACAATTCTCCCACCTGTAAGGCTCACCCAAGACCTGCTAAGTCAAGTGTCCTCCTTCCTGCTCACCAACACTCTCATCCTACTCAAATGGTGAGGCAGAAGGGAAGGTACAATAGGTATGAATGTTGGTGCTATGGGAAAGTAGGACACTTTGCCCTGGATTGTTGGTTCAATCCAACAAGGCCAAATGCAAAGAGAGTGCAGAACCCTCAGTGGTGTGACATTCCAGTTCATTCTCCTAACAGGAACCAAGGACCCAATCTATTTTGGGTGCCTAAGGGGAACTAATTTTTCTTGCAGGTATATCCAAATACCAGCCAGTCTCCAATCTGGTATTTGGATAGTGGGTGCTCCAGACATATGACTGGAGTCAAAAAGTATCTAAGAAGCTTCATCCCTGTGGAGAATGGACCAACAGTAATCTTTGGAGGTTCAGAAAAGGGAATGACTAAAGGCTATGATAACATTTCTAATGGCCTAGTTACCATCACTAAAGTTGCTTATGTTGAGGGACTGAAACATAATCTCATAAGCATAAGTCAACTCTGTGATCTAGGTTTTATAATCACGTTCCACAAGGATAAGTGCCTGATCAAGAAGTCCATAGAATCTGAGGCTGTCTTGACTGGCACTAGGAGTGGCAATATTTATTGCTTAAATTTTCTTAATGCAAATTCTTCCATGCCTGTGTGCCTTATAACCAATGATAAAAAGGCTCTATGTGTTCAATGACACAAGAGACTTGCACACATTAACTATAAGACCATAAGCAAGCTTTTCTCACAAGTCTTGGTCAGAAATGGACCTAATATTAAATGCATCAAGGAAGGTCCTTGTCAAGCCTGCCAACTTGGAAAGCAGACGAGGACCAGTTTTAAAGGAATAACTAACAAAGATTCCTTCAGATGCCTTTTTTTACTGCACATGGATCTGTTTGGTCCTATGTCAGTTCTGAGCTTAGAAGGGAAGGCTTACACTCTTGTGGTAGTTGATGATTACTCAAGGTTCACTTGGGTATTCTTCCTTAAAAAGAAGTCAGACACCTTAGAAATCTTGAAGAATTTTGTCAGGCAGATCCAGAATGAGATGGACTGTACTGTGGTCAAACTCAGAAGTGATCATGGTACAGAATTTCAGTCCGGAACCATGACAGAATTCTGCCAAGAATTGGGTATCTCTCAAGAATTTTTCTCTCCTAGGACTCCTCAACAAAATGGGGTTGCGGAAAGGAAAAACAGAACCTTGATAGAGGCAAGTAGGACAATGCTAAGTGATTCCTCCCTTCCAGAATACTTCTGGGCAGAGGCTGTGAATACTGCTTGTCATGTGATCAACAGGGCCTCCATCATCAAAGACCACAAAAAGACTCCCTATGAGCCAATGAAAGGCAGAAAACCTACCTTATCCTATTTTAGGATCTTTGGAAGTAAATGCTATGTACTAAATAATGGAAAGGTCAGGCTAACCAAGTTTGCTGAGAAAAGCAGTGAGGGCATTCTTCTTGGCTACAGCTCCCATAGCAAGGCGTACAGGGTGTACAACATCAATACCTAGGTAGTGGAAGAATCTATACATGTTGAATTTGATGAGACCAGCCTTATACATAAGGGCTGGTCTAGCACTTCAGTGAATGCAGGTACAATAGAGAATATAGAGAAAGTATCCATTAAAGAAAAGGCTGATATCTCAACCAACGTTAATGATAAGTCAGCAACAGTTGAAATCGCAGAAGAGACCATAGAAGCTTCTGATACCGAAGAGGCAATGCAGCCTGAAGAACCTGTCAA
Organism: Dactylorhiza incarnata; assembly: GCA_033032865.1. Lineage (NCBI taxonomy): Eukaryota > Viridiplantae > Streptophyta > Magnoliopsida > Asparagales > Orchidaceae > Dactylorhiza > Dactylorhiza incarnata. Next base: position 6,353,861 of record JAWHQI010000135.1, read on the forward strand.
TGAAGGAATTCCCAGAATATTGCCAATTGCCTTGAGACAAATGAGAGATCATCCTCAAGAGCAAATAATAGGAGATGTCAACCAAGGTGTACTAACAAGGAGCGGAGCTGCAAATAAAGCATTGTATCTAAGTTTTCTCTCTCAAATAGAACCCAAGAAATTTGAGGAAGCTAATAAGGATCCATTCTGGATTGCTGCAATGCAAGAGGAGCTAAGTTAATTTAAAAGATGCAATGCATGGAAGTTGGTTCCTAGACCCCTAGGACAAAATATCATAGGAACTAAGTGGGTCTACAGAAATAAATTGGATGAGAATGAAATAATCACAAAGAATAAAGCAAGACTGGTGGCAAAGGGATATAGACAGGAAGAGGGGATTGACTATGATTAGACCTTTGCCCTTGTAGCCAGACTAGAAGCCATCAGACTATTCCTTGCCTATGCTGTCTACCAAGGATTCAAAGTCTATCAGATGGATGTGAAGTCAGCTTTCTTAAATGGTGATCTCAAGGAGGAAGTCTATGTAGATCATCCTTCAGGTTTTGTTGATTCAACTCATCCTGACTATGCATATTTTCTTAAGAAAGCTTTATATGACTTGAAGCAGGCACCTAGAGACTGGTATGAGACTCTGTCAAGCTTTCTCATTGAGAATAAATTCTCAAGGGGGAAGATTGATAAGACATTGTTCCTAAGAGAAGTTAAGGGAAAGATTTTGCTAGTGCAGATCTATGTAGACGATATTATCTTTGGCTCTACAGATAACAATCTCTGCAAAAAGTTTGTCATCTTGATGCATGGAAAGTTTGAGATAAGCAGCATGGGTGAGCTCAAATTCTTCCTAGGTCTCCAAGTGAAACAATCTGAAGATGGCATATTCATCTCTCAGACCATGTTCACTAGAGAGCTAGTAAAGAAGTTTGGATTGGAGAGTGCTTCCTCTATGAAGACTCCAATGGGAACAAATGTGTCTCTGGACAAGGATGAGAAGGGAATACCCTTTGATGAAACCAAGTACAAATGCATGATTGGATCTTTACTTTACCTAACTGCAAGTAGGTCTGACATAATGTTTGCCACATGTGTATGTGCTAGATATCAGGTGAACCCCAAGGAATCTCATCATGTCTCTGTAAAGAGAATCCTAAGATACCTAAAGGGTACATCAAATCTTGGCCTATGGTACCCTAGGAATAATAAGTGTGAACTGACAGGCTACTCAGATGCAGATTATGCAGGATGTAAAGAAGATAGAAAAAGTACCTCAGGAATATGCCAGTTCTTTGGAGGAAGACTGATCTCTTGGAGCAGTAAGAAGCAAACAAGTGTAGCAATCTCCACAGCAGAATCAGAATACATCTCTGCTGGGAGCTGCTGTGCTCAACTGCTATGGATCCAGCATCAGCTTGCAGACTACAATCTAAAGATGACCAAAACACCCCTGTTTTGCGACTCTTCCAGTGCAATCTCAATTTCTAAGAAACATGTCTCACATAGCAGGACTAAGCACATTGAGATCAGGTATCACTTCATTAGGGAGCATGTGGAGAATGAAGATATCATCCTTGAGTTTGTTCCCACAGACAAACAAGTGGCTGATATATTCACAAAGCCCCTAGATGAAGCTAAGTTTAACTTCTTCAAATTCCAATTGGGAATGTTAAACTTAGAATAAAAACTTCCACTTACTGCTCCCTGGTCTCCCTATATATAACTATAAGAAGAACTTGCAGGACTAGTACTGAAACAACCTGGTCATAAAAGGCATATACTGAAAAGGTCAGAAAGGGGGAGAGAAGAATAACCTGAGTAGAGAAGATACAATGTATCACATCAAGGGGGAGTATCACATCAAGGGGGAGTAAAGATCAAGGGGGAGCAGCCAACTCAAGAAGATGCAAAAGCTGAGGAAGTGGTAACTATGTTAAACCTCCAATATATAAACTCACATCTTAAGGGTCAGTGCAAGTAATCTTGAATTGAGATTTTGACTTCTTCAAATAGGGGGAGATTGTTGGGAATCTTGCCCTCATGATTCCTGATTTGGAGAAGTCACCAATTCAAGAGAACTTCACTATGTATTTGATTATCCTCTTAGCTTTATCATTTCAGTATAAGATAAGCATAGGCAACAAAGAAGAATGGTTGTGTCTGATGTCGTCGAAAAGGCTCAAGCATGTCGTCGACAACAACAGACATATCGACGACAATAGCAGACACATCGTCAAGAATATGCAGAGCAAAACAAAATGGTGATATCGTTGTGAAATCTCACGACGATGACAAGACAAAGAAGAAGACTCAAAGATGTCGACAATATCGTCAAGAAGAAGCCTTATCGTATAAAAGGCTAAGTGAGACTGATAGCGATTGACATCGTCATAAAGAAGGCATGATGTCGAGAAGACTGAAGAAGTCCATTTGAAGACTAGCAGCTGCTGAAGTATAGTCTGTCGACATGAGGTCATTCATGTCGTCGACAAGATAAGGTGGCCTAAGGGAAATCGTACAAACAAGGAGTTCTCGCCGATATCAGTTTGATGACTTCGTGTCGTCTTAAGCTCAAATGGAGAAGTGATGTGCAGCATCGTCGAGATATCATTATCTGATGAATAATTGAAGAAGAGACTAGTTCAAGGCATCGCCAAAGTCCTGTCGTCGAGATATTATCCATGTCGTCGTAACAATGGAAATATCGTCGAGATAAATTCAAAAGTAGCCGGACGCGCTGTCATCATTTAATGCCTCCACCTGATTGTCCAATCAGCGCATGCTCTTGAGGGATGGGCGCCTGTCAGTGAAGGACATCATATGTGACCGTTATGCGGCACATCTCAGTCCTATAAAAGGGAATAGTAGATGCCCTAAACCTCACTCAAACTTTTGGAACTTAAGAATATCTCCATAAGCAATCTTGAATAGAACAGTAACGGCGGAGGCAAGAAAAAGAAGACCGGAGAACAAGTCAATCATCATCCTTTGTTCTCTAAAGAATCAGTTCAGATTTATCGACTGAAAAAGAGAAGTTCCTGATAGAAGAAAGCCTGGAGAAGATTTGCGCTATCAAGTCTGATATCAAAAGCATCTTCTTCAAGTCAAGTAGTCAATCTCCATTCGGCAGAAGAAACAGTTTTCATTACTGTAATCTTGTGTAAGGCTTGCGGGTCTAGAACTTGTAAGATCTGTTTTAGATCTGAGTGTCAAGCTTGAGGGCTTGAGATCTGTGAGGCTTGAGGGCTAGGGCAGAGGACTTGCGGGTCCAAACGTGTCGAGCTTGCGGGCTCGGGTGCAGTGAAGGGGCTTGCGGGCCTAGGCTGCAGGAAAGACTTGCGGGTCTGTGCTGTGTAGGGCTTGAGGGCCTGTGTGTCGAGCTTGAGGGCTCGGGTGCAGTGAAGGGCCTTGCGTGCATAGGCTGCAGGGACTTGCGCGTCTAAGTTGTAAGGCTTGAGGGCCGGAGACGTTGGCGGAGTTTGCCGAGCCTAGCACACTGTTGGGTAGGTGCAGAGGGACAGAGGACTACTCAAGACACCCGGTCTTGAGGAACCTCTATACATCTCGTGTCGTTTGTGTGTTGAGACTTCTCGTGAATCTTCTATGCATCGCTTACATTGAACTCACTCTTGCTAAATATTTTAAAACCAGCGATAATCACCTAACCCCCCCTCCCCCCTAGGTGATTGTTCTATAACCTACACCTGCCGACACACCCATGGATGAAAGCCTCAAACTCTCTGCTCATGAGTTTATATTTGATCTCCCTCTAGTTAATCATGAATATTATCGCCATCTGGTCGGCAAGCTTATATATCTGACCATGACTCGGCCAGACATCTCAATTGTTAGTGTGGTTAGCTGAACATGCATGCTTCTCGGAAGTCTCATTTTCAAGTTGCCGAGTGAATTCTTCGGTATCTAAAGAGTGCTCTTGGTCAAGGGCTTGTGTATAAGCCATCACCTTCGCTTTCACTAATTGTCTATTCTGATGTTGATTATGTGGGCTCTATTGACGGACGCAAGAATTTGAGCGCGTATTGCACATACTTTGGGTTAATTTTGTAACATCCCCCAGACAGCTAGACCCCCCAGGTGAATCTGTCATGACAAGGTTATGACAAGGCCTTGGTAGTGTAGAAATCCCTTTAACTTAGGCAAAATTAGGGTTGAAAGTGTCTTGGTCTGCAAATAGTAAATTGCAGCTACCCTACCTAGGGTTTGACCTAGGGGCCTTATCTTGACCCAGTGACCCCACCACAACATCCCTAGACCATTTAAGAGCCCAGGGGGACATTCAGAATCCATTGGGGACAGTCACACAGGTCAAGTTGACCAAAGTCAACCTTAAGCTCTGATTAGGTCAAAATGGCAATTCCTCACTAAGTGCCCTAATTGACCACCACCATATTAAATTGACCCTACCCATAGTATTATAATATCATAGGGGACCCAGTGGAACAAAAAGCCCCATGACTGGGTCAACCCTAGGGCTCAATTTGACCAAAGTCAACTTAGCCTGTTTTGGTCAAATCAACTCATATTGGGTCAACTAAGGCTCATGTGACCAAATTGACCCCACCAGTAGTTTCTAAATTTAATTTGGAGACCAATGGACCCAAAAGCCCCATCCTAGGGTCACTCAATTGGTCAATTTGACCAAAAGTCAAACTTACCCAAATTAGGGCAAATCACTTGGACCTAGCCCAATCCCTTTGGGCTAGGCCCAAATTGATCAATTGACCAGCATAATTGACTGGTAATTAACCTAGGTGAGAGAGGAAAATCGGCCTTGATGAGTAGGAGAGAGAAAACTCAATTTAGAGGAGAGAGAAAGATGGGGCCATCAATGGAGGAAGGTGAAACCCCCCTCAATCCTCTCCATTAATGGCTGGATTCAACTCCCCAAGGGAAGGGGAGAAGTTTCCAGCCGTTTCTCGGCCTCCTAGAGGTGAATCCCATGGGATTTCACCATGGCCGAAAATCCACCATTCATGGCCATTGATGGCATTGAAGCCATGACCCTTCCCCTCCCTCAATTGGAGCTTTTAAAAGCATCCCTAGACCCAGCGCATCAGTTTTCCCCTATTAGACGAAGGGTTCGAGCAACTTGGTGTGGAAAATGCAGAGCTCGCAAAAATGGTGGTCGGCCATGGAGGTTCACCCAAACGGCAAGGAATCAAGCCATCAAGCAGGTCTGGTTCTCCTCCCTAACCCTAGGGGATAGATCTAATCTCTTCCTATTTCAAAATCAATGAAGATTGGAGGTTTTCCAATCGTTTTTCCTTCTTGATCAAGCCGAAAAAAACGAAAGTTACGGGGGGCCGATCCCGGCCACCTCCGGCCGCCCCGTCACCGGCAAACGGAAGCCCCGACTCCTACGATGGTGGTGGCTTGGGGGTTTGGCCGGAGATGGCCTCCGGTGGCCGGAAACGGGGCCGCAAGTCCGCCCAGCGCGGGCTGTCGCTGACCGTCGGCTCAGGGAAGAAGACGATCCCTGAGCCGTCGGATCAGCCTGTTTTAGATTTAATGGATATATTCATTTATATATATTCATATTAATAATGGTAATTATATGCTGTTATTGGTTTTAATTTTAGAAATTAGTTAGAGGTAATTTCAGAGAAAATGTTCTAAATGAAAATTGTAGGTATTGGCCTAAAGCTTATTTCAAAATTGATTTCGTCACATTAGGAGGTCAGGTTTGACCTCAGCACCCATTTTAGTGCAAAGTCTGACTGAACTTTGAATGGGTGCCCACACCAAACCACTAGTCCAAATGGCCTGAAATTTGGACTAGGAGTGAGTCATGTTTATGACTACAGCATATCCAAAAATGGGAATTTTTGGAGAAATTTTTCCTAAAGTTTGTGTAAAAATTTAATAATCCTTGTATAAATTATTTGGAGGGTCAAATGACCTCCAAACTCCACCAAATTTTGGTGGGGAGTTCTTAGGGTCATGATAAGCCCCTGGTTAAAATTTCAACCCATTTGAGGTTGATTTGATCAGGTAATTAATTGGCTCAAGTTTTGATCTTTAAGGAAACTATTAGGCTAAAGGGGCTAAGTTGAAATTGAGGGCCAAACCACCTCCAATTGGAGTGGAATTTTGGCCACTGCCCTAACACCACCCAATTCACCTCCATGTGAGTTTTGGGGTCATGAGGAGTTGGATTGCCCTAGGACATAGAGTAGGAGCCCCTTGGTGTGCATTTAACCAAGTAGAGATCCATTGGCCAAATGAGCCCATAGAGACTTGAGTCTTCTTGGGGAGGTCAGTGGGATCATTTTTAGACCCCGTGAGGAAATTGGTGAGCATTGGGGTTGATTTGCCCAAGGCCATAGGGTTGATCCCTATGGAGTGGAATTTGGGGTTATGAAGGACATGGAGGTGTTTGTCCTTGGAGAGGAGTGTAATAGACTCCTCTGAGTTCTATGAGTGATATAACACTCTCACAAGAAGTTTGGGTGGATTTAGGGAAGTATGGATCCTAATCCTAGGGTAAACCCTAAGGGGTGCATATAGAGGTCAATGAAGGAAGAGGGGTCAAACCTTTATGGTTTGACCTAAAATTTTAGGGAGTTAGTCATGGTGACTAGAGAAGTCTCCCCTGTGAAATTGAAGAGGATTGGGGTTGTAAACCTTAGTGAATAAATCCTTGGGTAGATTTGTAAATATTTAGGTTTTGGGTTTTAGGAAAGATTAACACTTAGGGGATAACTCATTTTCTGTCATCAATATGATATATATGTTATTATTCCCTGGAAATTCTATTAGAGCCATTGGAAGACTTTTGGAGGTCCAAATTGTAATTATTCTTATTGTTAGCAATTTTTGGGATGATTAATTTTAGGATGCTAGCTTTCTGTAAATTCATGGAACTTTGCTGGAAGTCATTTTATTCCATTATGAACCCACAGTAATTTTCTTATAATTTTTGGATTGATATTTTTGGTACTTCTAGTTCAAATTGGAATTAATTGCAAATATGACCTTTGTGGAAATTACAAATGTAACCTCTCTGGAATGAGGTCAAAATTTGTAGGACTGGATATTTTAGTATGATTCACCTCTGTAAAAATTGCATAAGGTTTGGAGTTCATATGAGGGTACCTCCTTTGGAAATAATTGAAAATTAATGGGTTTAGAAATTTTTAATAATTATAAACCTTGCTGGAAATTCCTAATAATTCATAATTATTGATTACTAGGTACCCTTGATTTATGTAAAAATTTTAGTAGGCATTGGAAGTCAGAAAAGTGCACTTGTAGTTCAAACCTTAGGAAGTTGTATTTTGGAAAAATTGTTTTAAATATTAATAATATTGGGAAAAATGTGATTCTCTGGAATTTGCCTTATAATATCATGATAGACCTCCAATAAATAGCTTGGGTCAGTTGGATGAATATTTGGAGTACCTCTAGTTGTAAGCTTCATGTAGTCAGTTTGGTCTGCGTATAGTAAAACTGTGAAACTTAGGATTTTAGTGACATACTAAGTGGAAATGGGGTGCAGGTGGTGCACATGGGTTGATTAGACAGTTGTGAGTCCACCCAAGGAAGTGTATGTGAGGAAAATGTACTTGGTGGTTAAGAGTAAGGTTGTCCTGAGGATTGACGAAAGATTGTCTTTCCCCTAGTGTGTCTTAAGCACTTAAGTCTAACTCAAGTGAAACGGTAGAAGGGAATTCTTAAGGGTAGATACCAATAACAGTAAGTATCTTGAGAAAGGGAACTTTGGGGTGTCAACCCATTACAGTTCCTAGTACCGTAGCGAACCCCTTACAGGGTAACCCTCGGGAAGTCCAAGATTAACCATAAACTGTAAGAGTAAAATGTTATACAAGAATAATTTAATAACACACTCACCCACGCCCCGTGGTTCCGGGAGTTTAGCTGGTTTGGTGCTACGAGCAGTATGCTCGGTGGTTGTAAGAGCGGATTGCTAAGTCAGGTGAGCTTGTGACTCGGTAGTGTTTGTAGGTACGGACGGGTTGGTTCGGCGAGCCGATGGCTCGGAAGGTTATTGATGGCGGGCAGGTTAGCCCGGGGAGCTTATGGCTCGGAGGTAGGTAGTAGAACATGTTGCATGTGCATTGAAGGTGGTGGGTCTTCGGTATTGGACGGTCGTTCACACCGACGTCAATATGTTGACTCGGCAAGTGTGGTATTTACACTTAGCCATGAAAGTCTGGTGGTCCAGCCAGTAAGAGTACGCAGATGCTCCACGGGTTTTGCGTTGAGGCGTACGATAGGTCTAGGTTAGGTAGTGTGAATACCAACCTAGAGGTGGGCGAGGCCCAACCCACCGCTTCCGTTTGCCACTACGGGAGTATCCTGGGAGTCTAGCTCGCTCCAAAAAGGGGGAACTAAAGGTCTATGCGCATAGAGTCGAAGTGGATGAGTTGCACTTGTATGAACATAGCATAACTGCATACCTTGCATGTCATAGCATAAACATTGCATTTCAACCCCTACCCCTATCGTATAAGTCGGTTATGGGACTTCTTATATGATAGGCCTTGCTAAACGACCCCTTGGTCTATAGGTTTGTATGGGCATTCCTATAAATCAATGGTTACTTTTCTATTACTATTGTCTTTACTTACTGCACTTTACTTATTCTTTACCTGCTCTTACTATGCATGCCCCTTTACTGCTTCAGTTATATATATACGCATGTGTAGTGTAGAAACATTTCTTGTACCACTGTCACCTGCTCTTTGTTATACCCCTTGCTGTCCTCCGCTTCATCCTCCCGCACGGTGCCTAGGAGCCACTGGGGGTGGGGTGGGGAACATAAGGCTTAGTCTTTTTGACTAACGGTCGGTGGACCATATCATTTTAGGAGATCCAGGAGATGCAGCAGCACCAGAGGCCGGTACAGACGGAGGAGGGGCAGCCTATTACAGGAGCACCAGATTCAGGATCAGTGAGTGATTAGTAGTTAGCTTCCGCGAGTGATCTTGTAGTGAGGATATGATGTATAGGGCATGAGCCCTTTATTATTGTAACCCTTGTTATCTTTTATTCAGTTATATCATGTGAACATTTATATTTCATGTTGATTCCGTGAACTTGTCTTCTTTAATGTACTTTTCTTCGTGATCGATTTGGCCGGCAGGATCGGCGTTTTGTAGTGGCGACCTTCCCGAGCGAGGGTGTAACCGCAAAATGGCGGTTCTGGGCCTAAGACTCGGTTGTTTGAAATACACCCTGTGGTTCCGGGAGTTTAGCTGGTTTGGTGCTACGAGCAGTAGGCTCGATGGTTGTAAGAGCGGATTGCTAAGTCAGGTGAGCTTGTGACTCGGTAGTGTTTGTAGGTACGGACGGGTTGGTTCGGCGAGCCGATGGCTCGAAAGGTTATTGATGGCGGGCAGGTTAGCCCCGGGAGCTTATGGCTCGGAGGTAGGTAGTAGAACATGTTGCATGTGCATTGAAGGTGAAGGTGGTGAGTCTTCGGTATTGGACGGTCGTTCACACCGACGTCAATACGTTGACTCGGCAAGTGTGGTATTTACACTTAGCCATGAAAGTCTGGTGGTCCAGCCAGTAAGAGTACGCAGATGCTCCGCGGGTTTTGCGTTGAGGCGTACGATAGGTCTAGGTTAGGTAGTGTGAATACCAACCTAGAGGTGGGCGAGGCCCAACCCACCGCTTCCGTTTGCCACTACGGGAGTATCCTGGGAGTCTAGCTCGCTCCAAAAAGGGGGAACTAAAGGTCTATGCGCATAGAGTCGAAGTGGGTGAGTTGCACTTGTATGAACATAGCATAACTGCATACCTTGCATGTCATAGCATAAACATTGCATTTCAACCCCTACCCCTATCGTATAAGTCGGTTATGGGACTTCTTATACGATAGGCCTTGCTAAACGCCCCCTTGGTCTATAGGTTTGTATGGGCATTCCTATAAATCAATGGTTACTTTTCTATTACTATTGTCTTTACTTACTGCACTTTACTTATTCTTTACCTGCTCTTACTATGCATGCCCCTTTACTGCTTCAGTTATATATATACGCATGTATAGTGTAGAAACATTTCTTGTACCACTGTCACCTGCTCTTTGTTATACCCCTTGCTGTCCTCCACTTCATCCTCTCACACGGTGCCTAGGAGCCACTGGGGGTGGGGTGGGGAACATAAGGCTTAGTCTTTTTGACTAACGGTCGGTGGACCATATCATTTTAGGAAATCGAGGAGATGCAGCATCACCAGAGGCCGGTACAGACGGAGGAGGGGCAGCCTATTACAGGAGCACCAGATTCAGGATCAGTGAGTGATTAGTAGTTAGCTTTCGCGAGTGATCTTGTAGTGAGGATATGATGTACAGGACATGAGCCCTTTATTATTGTAACCCTTGTTATCTTTTATTCAGTATATCATGTGAACATTTATATTTCATGTTGATTCTGTGGACTTGTCTTCTTTAATGTACTTTTCTTCGTGATCGATTTGGCCGGCAGGATCGGCGTTTTGTAGTGGCGACCTTCCCGAGCGAGGGTGTCACCGCAAAATGGCGGTTCTGGGCCTAAGACCCAGTTGTTTGAAATACACCCCGTGGTTCCGGGAGTTTAGCTGGTTTGGTGCTACGAGCAGTAGGCTCGGTGGTTGTAAGAGCGGATTGTTAAGTCAGGTGAGCTTGTGACTCGGTAGTGTTTGTAGGTACGGACGGGTTGGTTTGGAGAGCCGATGGCTCGGAAGGTTATTGATAGCGGGCAGGTTAGCCCGGGGAGCTTATGGCTCGGAGGTAGGTAGTAGAACATGTTGCATGTGCATTGAAGGTGGTGGGTCTTCGGTATTGGACGGTCGTTCACACCGACGTCAATACGTTGACTCGGCAAGTGTGGTATTTACACTTAGCCATGAAAGTCTGGTGGTCCAGCCAGTAAGAGTACGTAGATGCTCCGCGGGTTTTGCGTTGAGGCGTACGATAGGTCTAGGTTAGGTAGTGTGAATACCAACCTAGAGGTGGGCGAGGCCCAACCCACCGCTTCCGTTTGCCACTACGGGAGTATCCTGGGAGTCTAGCTCGCTCCAAAAAGGGGGAACTAAAGGTCTATGCGCATAGAGTCGAAGTGGGTGAGTTGCACTTGTATGAACATAGCATAATTGCATACCTTGCATGTCATAGCATAAACATTGCATTTCAACCCCTACCCCTATCGTATAAGTCGGTTATGGGACTTCTTATACGATAGGCCTTGCTAAACGACTCCTTGGTCTATAGGTTTGTATGGGCATTCCTATAAATCAATGATTACTTTTCTATTACTATTGTCTTTACTTACTGCACTTTACTTATTCTTTACCTGCTCTTACTATGCCCCTTTACTGCTTCAGTTATATATATACGCATGTGTAGTGTAGAAACATTTCTTGTACCACTGTCACCTGCTCTTTGTTATACCCCTTGCTGTCCTCCGCTTCATCCTCCCGCACGGTGCCTAGGAGCCACTGGGGGGTGGGGTGGGGAACATAAGGCTTAGTCTTTTTGACTAACGGTCGGTGGACCATATCATTTTAGGAGATCGAGGAGATGCAGCAGCACCAGAGGCCGGTACAGACGGAAGAGGGGCAGCCTATTACAGGAGCACCAGATTCAGGATCAGTGAGTGATTAGTAGTTAGCTTCCGCGAGTGATCTTGTAGTGAGGATATGATGTACAGGGCATGAGCCCTTTATTATTGTAACCCTTGTTATCTTTTATTCAGTCATATCATGTGGACATTTATATTTCATGTTGATTCTGTGGACTTGTCTTCTTTAATGTACTTTTCTTCGTGATCGATTTGGCCGACATGATCGGCGTTTTGTAGTGGTGACCTTCCCGAGCGAGGGTGTCACCGCAAAATGGCGGTTCTGGGCCTAAGACCCGGTTGTTTGAAAAAGAAAAAAATGGGGTCTTACAAATTTGATCACTTGGAGGAGCAAGAAACAGTCAGTTGTAGCACGATCATCTGTTGAGGCTGAGTATCGCTCGATGACCTATGCAATCTTCGAGCTTACTTGGTTGGAAAGTCTTATGAGGGATATTGGTGTGACTCGCACTTCTCGTGCAATTCTCTACTGCGATAGTAAAATTGTTATTCATATAGTTGAAAAGCATGTCTTTTATGAGTGCACCAAGCACATTGAAGTAAATTGTCAATTCATCAGAGAAAAAATTACATCAGCAAAATTGATCTCCAACATTTTGATGTCGTTCAAATCGCTGACATCTTCACAAAGGTCGTGCCTAATCTACTATGTTCTAAGTTTGTTTTCAAGCTTGGAGACTACAATATGTATGCTCCAACTTGTGTGTGTGTGTGTGGGGGGGGGGGGGGGGGGGGGGGGGGGGGGGGGGGGGGGGGGGGGTATAGAGTGCAGATGAAAACTAACTGAATAGAAGCCCAATGTAAAGGCCCACGATCATGGCCCATTATGAGTCATTTCAACTTATATAGGTATTAGTCCCACATTGTGAATGGAATGATTCTATGACTCCTCATTGTTATAAATAAGTGTACATGTCCTTAATGAAATAAGAGTTTTTCAGCATTTTCTCACAGATGTAAAAAATAGCTTTAAAATTATCATTTGGATTAGGCAACAAGAATATGGTGTATAAAAATGGGGCATTTTGGTATGCATATAAAAGAGGGAAATCATATACAGAGAAAATTGGATCGAAGTACAAAAACAAAACTTACACAGGGCTTCCAAGATACAAGTTTTGCAAAAACAGCATACAATTCATTAAAAGAAAAAAATTCTTCATAATCCCGGAAGAAGCTAAAACATATTCAAAAGAATCACTCTACTGCGATGGGAAAAATGTGCATGCATAGGGGTACTAAAGCAGGAAGGTCCGCTGACTTACATGAGCATGTGGTTAAGTGCAGAAAAACTGTTTGATCAACATTATTTCGCAAAAAAAGCTGAGCCCAATGTGATTTTTTTTTAAGGAAACCCTTTCTTATGAAAAATATGTAGATAGTCATTAAGATTTTGTAAACAAATCCTTCAAGTTTTCAAAACTTTGCAAATAAGGACAAGTCATACTTAAATTATGGCTGTAATGTTACGATTTTGATAAAACTGTTGCATGTGTGTCAATGTTTTGAAGTTTAAGGGCTCTAAAAACATCATAGCACCATATGAAATCCACGGTTCTATCAAAACTATGACACGCCTACCAAACTTCTAACAAAACTTATCATGTCTGAAAGAGTTCGATCAAAACCCTGGCATGCCGCCAGACTTCAAAACACTAGTGTGCATGCCAAGGTTCATGTTGAAAAATTTAGCCATAATTTATAATTGTCCTTTGCAAGGGTTTTGGAAAGTAAAATGACTTTTTAGCAGGAAAAAATAATTGAATTTAAATAGATGTAAATACCAACCTGAAAACACCGAGAATGGGAAGTCCCTTCCGCTTTGCGAGAGCTCTCTTCATGAGGAGAACTGCACCAACACCATCACTAAGTTGACTAGCATTGCTACAAAGTTGTATATGTTGAATTACTACAAGCAATAGATAATCAAAATTACTGAAAAAGTATACAAACCTCCAGTAACTGCTGTGGTACTTCCACCCTTCTTAAAAGCTGGTTTGAGTTTTGCAAGGTCATACAAGGATGTCTCAGGGCGAACTCCCTCGTCTACGGGATATTGTAATCTCCTTCTCATATCCAGTATTTGGATCCACAACCTTAATAACTACATAAGAAAGTTAACATGTTTTTTTTATAAACAGTAAACATGAGTATGAAAATTAGTTGTTTGAAATCAAAACATGATTCTTCCAATACGTACTCTTTTATTACATGCAACAAACAGGCATGAAGGTTTTCAATTTTGAGTGGGAGTAAATAGGTATTGGAGACAAATAGTGGCCTCTTTGAAAATTTGATAAACTTGTCATATATAAAATAAACTTGGCTTTAATGCTACAGATGACCACTCAAAGCATTTCATCGACAAAAAAAACATGGTAAAGCCCTCTTAGCATTTTATTTGATTCTAGAACACTGACGTTGTTTACCATTCAAACATTTATGCCAAGCATCTTGTTTTTTGTTAAAGCAGCAGGCAGACCTCTCATTGAACATCGTCTAGTAGGATATTATTTTATTAGAAGCACATGGTTTTACATGTGTTGCTTGTTTCTAATGATTTTTTCCTAACATTCGTCTTACTCCTATCAGAATGGGAGCCTTAGTGCACCGGTTGAGGTGTTACCGTGTGACCTTGACGTCACGGGTTCGAGTCCTAGAAGCAGACTCTTGCAAAAATGCAGGGTAAGGTTTGCCAACATTTCACCCTTGTGGGATCCTTCCCCGGACCCTCGCTGTGGGGGGATCCTTTGTGCACTGGGCTGCCCTTTTTATTAATCTTACTCTTATCAATAACATTATTAAAACCAAAGTTGCAAAGACACGCATGATAAAATGAAATATTCACCTTTACTGTCACAGGCACAATTTCTTCCTTGAATTTACCTGAAGCAATTGCTGCAGCTGCACACTTATGAGATATGACCTGATCAACAAGATGGAGTATCATAATATAAATGAGAACAAAAGTATGTTTGCGCCCATTTATGCATATGTATATTCAATTTTCTATTTGTCTACATCTGTGAAAATGTATGCATGAAACTCACGGCAGTCTGGTCTTGCTCCTCCTTTGTTATGCCATAGCGCTCTGCAACATTTTCGGATGTAACACCCATGGGTAGGTAACAATCTTGGACTTCTGGAAAATGTTTGGCCTTGATGTTTAACAAGTTAAATAAATGTACATGAGTGATGACTAATGCTGAGTAAACAAAAAGGATATTATAGTATACAGTCAGAACTAAATGAGAGGGCTAGTAAACCTTTGGATTAGGAGGCCCTTCCCAACCAATTTTGTTCACAGTCATAGACTCCAAACCAGCACCAATACCTTATTTAAAAAAAAACTTCCTTAAGTTCCAACAGAAAAATACAATAAACCACGTCAGAAAGAGAAAACCATCTTACCAACGTCATAGAATCCTGCTTTTATAGCAGAAACAACATCCGCAATAGCCTGAAGACCAGACGAGCATTGTCGATTCACAGTTTTAATAGGAACAATTTCTGGTTTAGTTAAGGGGAAAAATACACTATAAGCTATGATTTAACTGAGAAAGACCAAAACCTGGAAAAGCCAAGAAGAAGAAATTCTAGAAAAATACCAGGGAAACCAGCATAGAAGGCTGCCATCCTGCATTCAATAGCCCTTTGAGAACCAGGAGCCAAGACAGTGCCAACAACTATATCACCAACTTGATTGGGGTTCAGTTTAGTCTTGTCCAACAATGCCTAATCAGGGGGGTAATAAATAAGTGAAATTTGTAAGATGTTTCAAGCTCATTGTTGTCTGGCATTATATGCATGTTCCACATGTTTCTCTATGTAATCTTTCAACAAACCTTAAGAAGAGGAGCTAGAAGGTCCTCCGCATGAGCATTCTTGAAACCTCCTTTGTTTGCCTTGCAAATTGCAGTTCGGCAAGCACTGCAGAGAATAGCTGTTGGGAATGATAGCTTTTGACTCATAGGATAAAAAGCAATAAGTAACAATATCACTAATTTTACAAAAGAAAAAAAATAATAAAATTTTCTTTTTCACTGAGTGATTTTCAAAAAATATGAATAAATTATGTAAAAATAGGGTAAACATGGCATTATTTTCTTGCCGCACATTCTCAAATCTTTTAAAGGTTTAATGTCTCTTCGGAGCCCCAATTCCTATGTCCAAGTCTTTGTTCTAAGGCTCTTATCTAAAATTAAAATAATTTTTGGATGATTAGTGGCCTTTTTTGTTGGGAAAGATTCCTTAGGATTTAATGAAATAAAGTTATGTAATTAAACCAGGAAGTTGATGATATAGAACTCCTTAAAATGTTAGGTGATGATAGAAAATATCTCTAGCTAAAGGAAATCCTTGAAGACAAGCAAAGCTAAGGGGAAGATCTCTCAAAGAAAGCTCAGCACTCTACTATCTTTGACCGGCAATCGTTGACCGATGATCGAGGAGCTCAGCAATCGTTGATCTCGAGGATAGCTCAACGATCAACGATCATTGACTGTCGACCGTTGTTCGGTGACCAGGAAGCTCACAGATCCAAGTCTGAAGAACCAAGCTCAGCGATCAACGTCGCTGATAGCCGACCATTGATCGGCGACCGACTCACACAACTCTTGAAGGTCTGAAGAATCCAGCCCAGCGATCGGAAATCGTTGACCAGTGACCACAAGAATCGCTCAGTGATTATCAACTGCTGACCCCAGATAAAAAAAGGGCAGATCACGGTTCGCTGATCAAAATTTTGTGATCGTTGAAGGTCAGCATCATAGGTGATGGAGAAGTCCTCAAGCCAAGAGATCAATTGTCTGAAGAAGATAAGAAGATGAGGTCTTATAATAATAATGTCATTAACATGCTTGTCAGCACATTGTCTGGTGATCTCTACCATACAATCATCAACTCTGCTTCTACCAAAGAGATATGGGATGCCCTCACTATCATGGCTAAAGTAAGTGAGGATGTGAGGATTTCAAGATGAAGTCTGATGAGTTAGTGGTGGAATGGTATAAGAGATATACCATCATCGTCAATGGACTCAAAACTTATGACAGAGAGATTTCTGAGGAGCAGAATAACAAGCTCCTCAAGAGTCTCACCAAGAAGTACCTTCCATACTCTTGGGCCATTAAGGAAACCAGAAAGCTTAGGGAAATCAACCATGAGGCTCTCTATGGAAGACTGCAGTCCTTTGAGTTGGCTACCTCACAAACAAAAGATGAGCAAAAACCAGTCACCCCTTTAAGCAAACCCCTAAAAAGACAGTGGCCTTGACTGCCACTAAATCTAGGAGAGCTTCTTCATCCTTCTCTGAAGAGGAGTTAAGCTTCTTGGCAATGAAGTTGCATGTCTGGAAGAAAGAGAACGATCCTACAAGGAAAGGAGCAAGGAAAGAAGCTCCAAGAACATCAGGTATGAGCCTAAGTCATTCGATGAAATATTCTGTTATTATTGCAGAAAAGGAGGACATATTCCACGGACTACGAAAAGGAGATGAAGGATCAACTGAGATCCAAGTGGAAAGAAGAAGAAGACGAAGAAGATGAAGCCCTACAAGAAAGAGAAGGAGATGGTTGCTCAAAGCTAGAGTGAATGAGGAATTCACCCAGTGTAATCAAGTATTGAATGAGAAGCTTGAATTACAAGCTTCAACAGAGGTCATTGATTGTGACTCCTGGGTTGAAGAAAATAAAGCTCTCGAGGAAGAGCTTAGGAGGTCTCTTGATGAAAACAAAAGATTAAATTCTGAATTAATTAAAACTCATTGTGAACTCAGCAAACCTAAATTGCAGTAGTAACAAACTTCAAGCATCGCCAAGAACCTTCAATTAAGGTTCAATAAGTGGAGTGTTGGAGTTGCCCCTACAAGAGTTGTTGAGCAAGTCATTGTGTTACCGACATCCAGACAGATGAGCCGGAGTGGCAGGTTTATTCGAGAAGGGCACGCGCGAGACCAAGCGACAGTACCGAGCCCCGCTCCGAACCGGACGGTTCAGCAGAGGCCGTCTAAGGGGCCGTCCGACCCTAGTTATCTTTCCTACAGTCTTTTAATTCTTGATGTTGTATTTGTTTTGAACTCTTTATTATGAGGTGGGTTCCCCCTATATAAGGGATCACCTTAGGTTTTGTATTCATCTTTGGATCAATCAAGTAAGGAGGGGCTGCTCCCATTTTCTCTCTCTCTTTCTCTCTATCTCTCTCCCTCTCTATTTCTCCCGTCCGCCCCCGCCAAACCGCCGCCTGCGCTGCTCGACGATAGCCCAGCGGAATCCCATCCGCTAACGCCTCCCCTATCGGTTAGCTGATACCCCCAGCGGTATCATTGGTCCGACCTGCCGCTCCGCCCGCTACCTCTCAGCCGCCGGAAACCCTAATGGCTCCGAACAACCGCCTGCAGTCCGCCGACCCTTCCCCCGCCGACGACAACACCCTCGTCGCGGAACACATCGCGCTCCACGACAACCAGATCTCCTGCCTGCAAACTACGGTGGAGACCATTCTCGCCACGCAGACCGCGATCTTACCTCGAGGCCCTGCAGCCGTCGTCGTCCACACCGCCACCACCGTCGGTCCCGACGGACACGGCTTCGGTGCTCGGCACCCCACCTCCCCCGCTCGCGACCGGCTTCCGTGCGCCGGGGGCATTCCAACAGTTCCCAGCAAACCCGCCGATCCAAGCTCTTCGATCCAGAATGGCGATGGATGTTCCCCCTTTCTCCGGGACGGACCCTATGGGATGGATCGCCCGTACGGAGCAATATTTCGACCTCAATGGTACCCCCCCGGCGGATCGCGTCGGCACCGCCATGGTCGGCATGGACGGCTCGGCCCTCCATTGGGCACGTTGGCTTCGCCAAGTGCAACCCCTCATTCCGTGGCATGAGTTCAAACACGAGATGATTAGCCGTTATGATGCTCGCTACACCGGTTCCTCTATCGAGCGGCTTTGCTCCGCCCGCCAATCAACAACGGTGGATGCATATATCGATGAATTCGTCGCTCTAGTCACGCAAGTTCCCGGCCTTCCGCCCGACCATTACCTGAGATTCTTCTTGCAAGGTCTTCTACCCAATATCAGCTCCCGCATTCGAACTCATCACCCTCGCACGGTCTCGGAAGCTCTTGAACTCGCCCGTGCGGTGGAGGCGGACATAGGCCCCCGGCACACCGGCCCCACCCCTCTCCGTCATCAACCATTGCGCGATACCGGCCCTCGACCGGACACCGTGCCCCACGTCCGGCCGGCACGCCCAGACGGCCCGCACCGCATTTCCACCATCGATTACAACGACCTTCGGCGCCGCGGTCTATGTTTCCGCTGTCGCCAACCATACTCGCCTCAGCATGTTTGCCCAGTCAAAGAGTTCCACACCATCTTTAGTGACAGCGAGGGGTACGCCGTGACCGAGGACTCGCCGCCGTTGGAGCCAACACCCGACCCACCTCCGGCCGATTGCGACGACGCCCCCCTCAACGTATTGGAACAACCATTCTACTCCGTGGGGGGATTAACGGGCCCGCGCACCATGAAGTTGGCCGGCGAGATACACAACTGCCTCGTCATCGTGATGGTGGATAGCGGGGCAAGTCACAACTTCATGTCCGCCCAGCTGGCCCAAGAGCTCGCCATACCGATTGATCCGTCACCTAACTTTTCGGTGTGCTTGGGTGATGGCCGCCGCCGGCCGACCTTGGGCCAATGCAGGGACGTTATCATGTCCGTGGGGCCGTGTCGGGTCACGCCTGATTTCTACATGTTCGAGTTAGGAGGCCTCGACGCTATTCTCGGTGTTGCCTGGCTCGAGACCCTGGGGGACGTCCGCGTGAACTGGGCTTCGATGACGATGGAGTTTCAGCAGCAGGGCCGATAGTGTCGTTTGGTGGGTGACCCTACCCTCCTCCGCTCACCGCTGTCGTATCGGGCTATGATACGCGTCACCGACGTGGACTTCTCGGCCTGGTTATGGCCCCTTCAAGAGAGCTTACAAGCGCCGTCCGCAACCGTCGAGGCCGACATGGGCGCTGTCCTAGCGTAATTTGAGGATATCTTCACCGCCCTTTCGGGCCTTCCACCCCCACGACCGACCGACCACGCCATCGTTCTCCATCCGAGGTCGTCGGCGGTGTCAGTGCGGCCCTACCGGTACGGCCACGCACAAAAGGACGAGATAGAGCGCCTCGTTCAGGAGATGTTGTTGGGAGGGATCATCCGGCCCAGTGCTAGTCCTTTCTCCAGCCCGGTGTTATTAGTCCGCAAGAAAGATGGCAGTTGGAGATTCTGTGTGGACTATCAGGAACTCAACAAGGCCACAGTACCGGACAAATATCCTATTCCGGTGATTCAGGAGCTCCTGGACGAGTTACACGGCGCAACTGTCTTCACCAAGCTGGACCTCCGCGCCGGTTACCATCAGATTTGTGTTCGGCCGGAAGACGTGCCGAAGACAGCGTTCAGGACACACGATGGGCATTTCGAGTTCTTGGTCATGCCGTTTGGGCTCACCAAC
Organism: Dactylorhiza incarnata; assembly: GCA_033032865.1. Lineage (NCBI taxonomy): Eukaryota > Viridiplantae > Streptophyta > Magnoliopsida > Asparagales > Orchidaceae > Dactylorhiza > Dactylorhiza incarnata. The sequence goes on from JAWHQI010000135.1 coordinate 6,373,965, forward strand.
GCCCCCGCTACATTTCAAGCCACGATGAACGAGATATTTCGGCCCGTCCTGCGTAAGCATGTCCTTGATTTTTTTGATGATATCCTTGTCTTCAGTCACACTTGGCAGGACCACCTCCGTCATGTTCGGGAGACGTTCGGCCATGGAGGCCTTCATGGCGCTCCAGTCGGCCTTGGTCCACGGCCCGGTTTTGGCCATGCCAGACTTCCACCAGCCCTTCGTCGTAGAGTGCGACGCCTCGGGCAACGGCGTCGGCGCCGATTTGATGCAGGCCGGCCGGCCAATTGCATATTATAGTCGGGCGTTCTCCACTGCGGTACGCAGTCGTTCGGCGTACGAGAACGAGCTCATGGCGCTGGTCTTGGCGGTCCAACATTGGCAGCCTTATCTCCTGGAGCGGCCCTTCGTCATCCGCACCGATCACCACAGCCTGAGATACCTCCTCCAACAAAAGATAGCCACACCGACACAACAGGTTTGGGTGGCCAAGCTCCTCGGCTATGATTTCACGGTAGAGTTTCGCCCGGGGAAGACCAATCGAGCGGCCGATGCGCTCTCCCGACGGCCGCACGTGCCAGAGTTGACAGCTATCTCCCGGCCGGTGTGGGACGACGCCGCGGCCATTCAGCACGAGGTGGACCGGAACCCCCAGCTTCAAGATATTCGGGCGGCCTTGTTGGCCGACCCCTCGTCCCGGCCTCCTTTTACGCTTATCGGGGGCCGCCTCTTCCACAGGGGTCGACTCGTCATATCAGCATCGTCGACGATGATTCCGTCTCTGCTAGCTGAGTTCCACTCCACACCATCAGGCGGCCACACGGGAGCGTATCGGACGTACCGACGGTTAGCGGCCTCGCTTTATTGGCCCCACATGCTTCGCCAGGTAAAAACCTACGTGGCAGCCTGCCTGCCATGTCAGAAGGCCAAATACGAGACTATATCCTCAGCGGTCTCCTGCAGCCCCTACCGGTCCCGGAGCGTGTCTGGGAGGACATCACGATGGACTTCATCACCCGGTTGCCCCGCTCCAACGGGTTTGACTGCATCTTGGTGGTCGTGGACCGCCTAACGAAGTACGCGCACTTTGTCCCGCTCCGCCACCCCTACACTGCGGCGTCGGTGGCCGACAGTTTCATCGCCGAGATAGTCCGTCTTCATGGGTTTCCCCGTTCGATCGTGAGCGATCGCGACCCACTTTTCCTCAGTAGTTTCTGGACTGAGTTGTTCCGTCTTCAGGGTACCCAACTCAGGATGAGTACAGCATATCACCCGCAGTCGGACGGCCAATCCGAGGTGCTCAACAGGTGCTTGGAGACATATTTGCGCTGCTTCATCGGGGAGAGGCCCGGTTCGTGGGCCAAATGGCTGGGCTGGGCAGAGTACTCCTACAATACCGCATACCACCATGCCGCCAACACTTCGCCCTTCGAGACGGTCTATGGCCGGTCACCGCCGACCGTGCTCCGATACTTGCCCGGGGAATGCCCGGTGGCTAGCTTGGCGGATCATCTCCACGATAGGGATGCCATTTTGGACAGTTTGAAGCACCATCTTCGACGGGCACAGGCAAAGATGGCGTCTTTTGCCAACAGGAAACGCCGGGACCTTCAGTTCCAAGTGGGAGAGCGCGTGTTCATTAAACTCCACCACTACCGCCAGCTTACGGTGGCCCGCCGCGCTTGTCCCAAGCTCGCCCCACGCTTCTTTGGACCGTTCGAGATCCTCAGCCGCATCGGAGTCGTGGCCTACCGCCTCCGCCTCCCGGACACCGCTCGCATTCATCCAGTGTTTCATGTATCACAACTTCGGCGCGTGATAGGCGATCATCCCGTCTCCGACCACATCCCGACCGATTTGGACTCGGCCAGTTCCGACCCCCTCTATCCGGAAGCCATTATTGATCGGCGCAAGCACACGGCCGGAGATGCCCACCCAGAAGAAGTTCGTGTGGCCTGGCGAAACCGCACCCGTTCCTCCGCCACTTGGCTCCTTCGAGATGATTTTCGCCGCCAGTTTCCAGATTACTGCCTTGAGGACAAGGCCAATTATCCAGATGGCGGTATTGTTACCGACATCCAGTCAGATGAGCCGGAGTGGCAGGTTTATTCGAGAAGGGCACGCGCGAGACCAAGCGACAGCACTGAGCCCCGCTCCGAACCGGACAGTTCAGCAGAGACCGTCTAAGGGGCCGTCCGGCCCTAGTTATCTTTCCTATAATCTTTTAATTCTTGATGTTGTATTTGTTTTGAACTCTTTATTATGAGGCGGGTTCCCCCTATATAAGAGATCACCTTAGGTTTTGTATTCATCTTTGGATCAATCAAGTAAGGAGGGGGCTGCTCCCCTTTTCTCTCTCTCTCTCTCTTTCTCTCTATCTCTCTCCCTCTCTATTTCTCCCGTCCGCCCCCGCCAAACCGCCGCCTGCGCTGCTCGACGACAGCCCAGCGGAATCTCGGCTCCTTGCTCCTTGCTCCTTGCTCCTTGCTCCTTGCTCCTTGCTCCTTGCTCCTTGCTCCTTGCTCCTTGCTCCTTGCTCCTTGCTCCTTGCTCCTTGCTCCTTGCTCCTTGCTCCTTGCTCCTTGCTCCTTGCTCCTTGCTCCTTGCTTCTTGCTCCTTGCTCCTTATAAATCATAAACATTAAACATTAAACAATAATTTCAAAATGAAGGAGGGATAACGAAGGAGAGTGTGACTGAGGCGAGTGCGGTGCCTTGTGCCCCGGTCTCTTAGCACCGTACTTCGTACCCCGTGCACCGTACTCTGTGAACTGCAGCGAGCGTAACGGAGGAGGGCACAACAAAAGTGTGCACAACAGAGGAGGGAACGACAGAGGAGCGCATGATATCTGTCACTCCCCTACCCCCCTCCGTCATCCCCCCTCCGCAGTGTCATGTTCCCCGTGTGCTCACCCCCCCGTCCGTTGTCGTCCCCTCTCCACCGTCATCCCTCCTCCGTCCACAGAAGCCCTTAAAATGTGTACCTCCATGCTCCTTGCTCCTTGCTCCTTGCTCATTGCTCCTTGCTCCTTATAAATCATAAACATTAAACAATAATTTCAAAATGGAGGGATAACGAAGGAGAGTGTGACTGAGGCGAGTGCGGTGCCTTGTTCCCCGGTCTCCTAGCACCGTACATCGTACCCCATGCACCGTACTCTGTGAACTGCGGCGAGCGTGACGGAGGAGGGCACAACAAAAGTGGGCACAACAGAGGAGGGAACGACAGAGGAGTGCATGATATCTGTCATTCCCCTACCCCTCTCCGACATCCCCCCTCCGCAGTGTCATGTTCCCCAAGCGCTAACCCCCCCTCCGTTGTCGTCCCCTCTCCACCTTCATCCCTCCTCCGTCCACAGAAGCCCTCAAAATGTGTACCTTCTTGCTCCTTGCTCCTTGCTCCTTGCTCCTTGCTCCTTGCTCCTTGCTCCTTGCTCCTTGCTCCTTATAAATCATAAACATTAAACATTAAACAATAATTTCAAAATGAAGGAGGGATAACGAAGGAGAGTGTGACTGAGGCGAGTGCGGTGCCTTGTGCCCCGGTCTCTTAGCACCGTACTTCATACCCCGTGCACCGTACTCTGTGAAGTGCGGCGAGCGTGACGGAGGAGGGCACAACAAAAGTGGGCACAACAGAGGAGGGAACGACAGAGGAGCGCATGATATCTGTCATTCCCCTACCCCCCCCCCCCCCCCCCCCCCCCTCCGTCATCCCCCCTCCGCAGTGTCATGTTCCCCGTGTGCTCACCCCCCCCCGGTCTCTTAGCACCGTACTTCATACCCCGTGCACCGTACTCTGTGAAGTGCGGCGAGCGTGACGGAGGAGGGCACAACAAAAGTGGGCACAACAGAGGAGGGAACGACAGAGGAGCGCATGATATCTGTCATTCCCCTACCCCCCCCCCCCCCCCTCCGTCATCCCCCCTCCGCAGTGTCATGTTCCCCGTGTGCTCACCCCCCCCCCCCCCCCCTCCGTTGTCATCCCCTCTCCACCGTCACCCCTCCTCCGTCCACAAAAGCCCTCAAAATGTGTACCTCCTTGCTCCTTGCTCCTTGCTCCTCATAAATCATAAACATTAAACATTAAGAAATAATTTCAAAATTGAGGGATAACGAAGGAGAGTGTGACTGAGGCGAGTGCGGTGCCTTGTGCCCCGGTCTCCTAGCACCGTACATCGTACCCCGTGCACCGTACTCTGTGAACTGCGACGAGCGTGGCGGAGGAGGGCACAACAAAAGTGGGCACAACAGAGGAGGGAACGACAGAGGAGCGCATGATATCTGACATTCCCCTACCCTCTCCAACAGGAAACGCCGGGACCTTCAGTTCCAAGTGGGAGAGCGTGTGTTCATTAAACTCCACCACTACCGCCAGCTTACGGTGGCCCGCCGCGCTTGTCCCAAGCTCGCCCCACGCTTCTTTGGACCGTTCGAGATCCTCAGCCGCATCGGAGTCGTGGCCTACCGCCTCCGCCTCCCGGACACCGTTCGCATTCATCCAGTGTTTCATGTATCACAAACTTCGGCGCGTGATATGCGATCATCCCGTCTCCGACCACATCCCGACCGATTTGGACTCGGCCAATTCCGACCCCCTCTATCCGGAAGCCATTATTGATCGGCGCAAGCACACGGCCGGAGATGCCCACCCAGAAGAAGTTCGTGTGGCCTGGCGAAACCGCCCCCGTTCCTCCGCCACTTGGCTCCTTCGAGATGATTTTCGCCGCCAGTTTCCAGATTACTGCCTTGAGGACAAGGCCAATTTCCCAGATGGCGGTATTGTTACCGACATCCAGTCAGATGAGCCGGAGTGGCAGGTTTATTCGAGAAGGGCACGCGCGAGACCAAGCGACAGCACTGAGCCCCACTCCGAACCGGACAGTTCAGCAGAGACCGTCTAAGGGGCCGTTCGGCCCTAGTTATCTTTCCTATAGTCTTTTAATTCTTGATGTTGTATTTGTTTTGAACTCTTTATTATGAGGCGGGTTCCCCCTATATAAGAGATCACCTTAGGTTTTGTATTCATCTTTGGATCAATCAAGTAAGGAGGGGGCTGCTCCCCTTTTCTCTCTCTCTCTCTCTTTCTCTCTATCTCTCTCCCTCTCTATTTCTCCCGTCCGCCCCCGCCAAACCGCCGCCTGCGCTGCTCGACGACAGCCCAGCGGAATCCTTGCTCCTTGCTCCTTGCTCCTTGCTCCTTGCTCCTTGCTCCTTGCTCCTTGCTCCTTGCTCCTTGCTCCTTGCTCCTTGCTCCTTATAAATCATAAACATTAAACATTAAACAATAATTTCAAAATAAAGGAGAGATAACGAAGGAGAGTGTGACTGAGGCGAGTGCGGTGCCTTGTGCCCCGGTCTCTTAGCACCGTACTTCGTACCCCGTGCACCGTACTCTGTGAACTGCAGCGAGCGTAACGGAGGAGGGCACAACAAAAGTGTGCACAACAGAGGAGGGAACGACAGAGGAGCGCATGATATCTGTCACTCCCCTACCCCCCCTCCGTCATCCCCCCTCCGCAGTGTCATGTTCCCCGTGTGCTCACCCCCCCCCCCCCCCCCCCCCCCCCCCCCCCGTCCGTTGTCGTCCCCTCTCCACCGTCATCCCTCCTCCGTCCACAGAAGCCCTTAAAATGTGTACCTCCATGCTCCTTGCTCCTTGCTGCTTGCTCATTGCTCCTTGCTCCTTATAAATCATAAACATTAAACAATAATTTCAAAATGGAGGGATAACGAAGGAGAGTGTGACTGAGGCGAGTGCGGTGCCTTGTTCCCCGGTCCCCTAGCACCGTACATCGTACCCCGTGCACCGTACTCTGTGAACTGCGGCGAGCGTGACGGAGGAGGGCACAACAAAAGTGGGCACAACAGAGGAGGGAACGACAGAGGAGCGCATGATATCTGTCATTCCCCTACCCCTCTCCGACATCCCCCCTCCGCAGTGTCATGTTCCCCAAGCGCTAACCCCCCCTCCGTTGTCGTCCCCTCTCCACCTTCATCCCTCCTCCGTCCACAGAAGCCCTCAAAATGTGTACCTTCTTGCTCCTTGCTCCTTGCTCCTTGCTCCTTATAAATCATAAACTTTAAACATTAAACAATAATTTCAAAATGAAGGAGGGATAACGAAGGAGAGTGTGACTGAGGCGAGTGCGGTGCCTTGTGCCCCGGTCTCTTAGCACCGTACTTCATACCCCGTGCACCGTACTCTGTGAAGTGCGGCGAGCGTGACGGAGGAGGGCACAACAAAAGTGGGCACAACAGAGGAGGGAACGACAGAGGAGCGCATGATATCTGTCATTCCCCTACCCCCCCCCCCCCCTCCGTCATCCCCCCTCCGCAGTGTCATGTTCCCCGTGTGCTCACCCCCCCCCCCCCCCCCCCCCCCCCCCCCCCCCCCCCCTCCGTTGTCATCCCCTCTCCACTGTCACCCCTCCTCCGTCCACAAAAGCCCTCAAAATGTGTACCTCCTTGCTCCTTGCTCCTTGCTCCTTATAAATCATAAACATTAAACATTAAGAAATAATTTCAAAATTGAGGGATAACGAAGGAGAGTGTGACTGAGGCGAGTGCGGTGCCTTGTGCCCCGGTCTCCTAGCACCGTATATCGTACCCCGTGCACCGTACTCTGTGAACTGGGACGAGCGTGACGAAGGAGGGCACAACAAAAGTGGGCACAACAGAGGAGGGAACGACAGAGGAGCGCATGATATCTGACATTCCCCTACCCCTCTCCGACATCCCCCCTGCGCAGTGTCATATTCCCCGAGCGCTTACCTTCTTGCTCCTTGCTCCTTGCTCCTTGCTCTTTGCTCCTTACTCCTTGCTCCTTGCTCCTTGCTCCTTGCTCATTGCTCCTTGCTCCAAAATGAAGGAGGGATAACGAAGGAGAGTGTGACTGAGGCGAGTGCGGTGCCTTGTGCCCCGGTCTCTTAGCACCGTACTTCGTACCCCGTGCACCGTACTCTGTAACTGCGGCGTGCGTGATGGAGGAGGGCACAACAAAAGTGTGCACAACAGAGGAGGGAACGACAAATGAGCGCATGATATCTGTCACTCCCCTACCCCCCTCCGTCATCCCCCCTCCGCAGTGTCATGTTCCCCGTGTGCTCACCCCCCCCCCCCCTTCGTTGTCGTCCCCTCTCCACCGTCATCCCTCCTCTGTCCACAGAAGCCCTTAAAATATGTACCTCCTTGCTCCTTGCTCCTTGCTCCTTGCTCCTTGCTCCTTGCTCCTTACTCCTTATAAATCATAAACATTAAACAATAACTTCAAAATGGAGGGATAACGAAGGAGAGTGTGACTGAGGCGAGTGTGGTGCCATGTTCCCCGGTCTCCTAGCACCGTACATCGTACCCCGTGCACCGTACTCTGTGAACTGCGGCGAGCGTGACTGAGGAGGGCACAACAAAAGTGGGCACAACAGAGGAGGGAACGACAGAGGAGCGCATGATATCTGTCATTCCCCTACCCCTCTCCGACATCCCCCCTCCGCAGTGTCATGTTCCCCGAGAGCTAACCCCCCCTCCGTTGTCGTCCCCTCTCCACCTTCATCCCTCCTCCGTACACAGAAGCACTCAAAATGTGTACCTTCTTGCTCCTTGCTCCTTGCTCCTTGCTCCTTGCTCCTTGCTCCTTATAAATCATAAACATTAAACATTAAACAATAATTTCAAAATGAAGGAGGGATAACGAAGGAGAGTGTGACTGAGGCGAGTGCGGTGCCTTGTGCCCCGGTCTCTTAGCACCGTACTTCGTACCCCGTGCACCGTAGTCTGTGAACTGCGGCGAGCGTGACGGAGGAGGGCACAACAAAAGTGTGCACAACAGAGGAGGGAACGACAGAGGAGCGCATGATATCTGTCACTCCCCTACCCCCCTCCGTCATCCCCCCTACGCAGTGTCATGTTCCCCGTGTGCTCACCCCCCCGTCCGTTGTCGTCCCCTCTCCACCGTCATCCCTCCTCCGTCCACAGAAGCCCTTAAAATGTGTACCTCCATGCTCCTTGCTCCTTGCTCATTGCTCCTTGCTCCTTGTTCCTTGCTCCTTATAAATCATAAACATTAAACAATAATTTCAAAATGGAGGGATAACGAAGGAGAGTGTGACTGAGGCGAGTGCGGTGCCTTGTTCCCCGGTCTCCTAGCACCGTACATCGTACCCCGTGCACCGTAATCTGTGAACTGCGGCGAGCGTGATGGAGGAGGGCACAACAAAAGTGGGCACAACAGAGGAGGGAATGACAGAGGAGCGCATGATATCTGTCATTCCCCTACCCCTCTCCGACATCCCCCCTCCGCAGTGTCATGTTCCCCGAGCGCTAACCCCCCCCCCCCCCTCCGTTGTCGTCCCCTCTCCACCTTCATCCCTCCTCCGTCCACAGAAGCCCTCAAAATGTGTACCTTCTTGCTCCTTGCTCCTTGCTCCTTATAAATCATAAACATTAAACATTAAACAATAATTTCAAAATGAAGGAGGGATAACGAAGGAGAGTGTGATTGAGGCGAGTGCGGTGTCTTGTGCCCCGGTATCTTAGCACCGTACTTCGTACCCCGTGCACCGTACTCTGTGAACTGCGGCGAGCGTGACGGAGGAGGGCACAACAAAAGTGGGCACAACAGAGGAGGGAGCGACAGAGGAGCGCATGATATTTGTCATTCCCCTACCCCCCTCCGTCATCCCCCCTCCGCAGTGTCATGTTCCCCGTGTGCTCACCCCCCCCCCCCCCCTCCGTTGTCGTCCCCTCTCCATCGTCATCCCTCCTCCGTCCACATAAGCCCTCAAAATGTGTACCTCCTTGCTCCTTGCTCCTTGCTCCTTGCTCCTTGCTCCTTGCTCCTTGCTCCTTGCTCCTTGCTCCTTGCTCCATGCTCCTTGCTCCTTGCTCCTTGCTCCTTGCTCCTTGCTCCTTGCTCCTTGCTCCTTGCTCCTTGCTCCTTGCTCCTTATAAATCATAAACATTAAACATTAAACAATAATTTCAAAATGAAGGAGGGATAACGAAGGAGAGTGTGACTGAGGCGAGTGCGGTGCCTTGTGCCCCGGTCACTTAGCACCGTACTTCGTACCCCTTGCACCGCTGTGAACTGCGGCGAGCGTGATGGAGGAAGGCACAACAAAAGTGGGCACAACAGAGGAGGGAACGACATAGGAGCGCATGATATCTGTCATTCCCCTACCCCCCTCCGTCATCCCCCCTCTGCAGTGTCATGTTCCCCGTGCGCTCACCCCCCTCCGTTGTCGTCCCCTCTCCACCGTCATCCCTCCTCCATCCACAGAAGCCCTCAAAATGTGTACCTCCTTGCTCCTTGCTCCTTGCTCCTTGCTCCTTGCTCCTTGCTCCTTGCTCCTTGCTCCTTGCTCCTTGCTCCTTGCTCCTTGCTCCTTGCTCCTTGCTCCTTGCTCCTTGCTCCTTGCTCCTTGCTCCTTGCTCCTTGCTCCATGCTCCATGCTCCTTGCTCCTTGCACCTTGCTCCTTGCTCCTTGCTCCTTGCTCCTTATAAATCATAAAATTAAACATTAAACAATAATTTCAAAATGAAGGAGGGATAACGAAGGAGAGTGTGACTGAGGCGAGTGCGGTGCCTTGTGCCCCGGTCTCTTAGCACCGTACTTCGTACCCCGTGCACCGTACTCTGTGAACTGCGGCGAGCGTGACGGAGGAGGGCACAACAAAAGTGTGCACAACAGAGGAGGGAACGACAAAGGAGCGCATGATATCTGTCACTCCCCTACCCCCCTCCGTCATCCCCCCTCCGCAGTGTCATGTTCCCCGTGTGCTCACCCCCCCCCCCCCCCCCCCCCCCCGTCCGTTGTCGTCCCCTCTCCACCGTCATCCCTCCTCCGTCCACAGAAGCCCTTAAAATGTGTACCTCCATGCTCCTTGCTCCTTGCTCCTTATAAATCATAAACATTAAACAATAATTTCAAAATGGAGGGATAACGAAGGAGAGTGTGACTGAGGCGAGTGCGGTGCCTTGTTCCCCGGTCTCCTAGCACCGTACATCGTACCCCGTGCACCGTACTCAGCGAACTGCGGCGAGCGTGACGGAGGAGGGCACAACAAAAGTGGGCACAACAGAGGAGGGAACGACAGAGGAGCGCATGATATCTGTCATTCCCCTACCCCTCTCCGACATCCCCCCTCCGCAGTGTCATGTTCCCCAAGCGCTAACCCCCCTCCGTTGTCGTCCCCTCTCCACCTTCATCCCTCCTCCGTCCACAGAAGCCCTCAAAATGTGTACCTTCTTGCTCCTTGCTCCTTGCTCCTTGCTCCTTGCTCCTTATAAATCATAAACATTAAACATTAAAAAATAATTTAAAAATGAAGGAGGGATAACGAAGGAGAGTGTGACTGAGGCGAGTGTGGTGCCTTGTGCCCCGGTCTCCTAGCACCGTACTTCGTAACCGTGCACCGAACTCTGTGAACTGCGGCGAGCGTGACGGAGGAGGGCACAACAAAAGTGGGCACAACAGAGGAGGGAACGACAGAGGAGCGCATGATATCTGTCATTCCACTACCCCCTCCGTCATCCCCCCTCCGCAGTGTCATGTTCCCCGTGCGCTCACCCCCCTCCGTTGTCGTCCCCTCTCCACCTTCATCCCTCCTCCGTCCACAGAAGCCCTCAAAATGTGTACCTCCTTGCTTCTTGCTCCTTGCTTCTTATAAATCATAAACATTAAACATTAAACAATAATTTCAAAATGAAGGAGGGTTAACGAAGGAGAGTGTGACTGAGGCGAGTGCGGTACCTTGTGCCCCGATCTCCTAGCACCGTACTTCGTACCCCGTGCACCGTAGTCTGTGAACTGCGGCGAGCGTGACGGAGGAAGGCACAACAAAAGTGTGCACAACAGAGGAGGGAACGACAGAGGAGCGCATGATATCTGTCACTCCCCTACCCCCCTCCGTCATCCCCCCTCCGCAGTGTCATGTTCCCCGTGTGCTCACCCCCCCGTCCGTTGTCGTCCCCTCTCCACCGTCATCCCTCCTCCGTCCACAGAAGCCCTTAAAATGTGTACCTCCATGCTCCTTGCTCTTTGCTCCTTGCTCCTTGCTCCTTGCTCCTTGCTCCTTGCTCCTTGCTCCTTATAAATCATAAACATTAAACAATAATTTCAAAATGGAGGGATAACGAAAGAGAGTGTGACTGAGGCGAGTGCGGTGCCTTGTTCCCCGGTCTCCTAGCACCGTACATCGTACCCCGTGCACCGTAATCTGTGAACTGCGGCGAGCGTGATGGGGGAGGGCACAACAAAAGTGGGCACAACAGAGGAGGGAATGACAGTGGAGCGCATGATATCTGTCATTCCCCTACCCCTCTCCGACATCCCCCCTCCGCAGTGTCATGTTCTCCGAGAGCTAACCCCCCCTCCGTTGTCGTCCCCTCTCCACCTTCATCCCTCCTCCGTCCACAGAAGCCCTCAAAATGTGTACCTTCTTTCTCATTGCTCCTTGCTCCTTGCTCCTTGCTCCTTGCTCCTTATAAATCATAAACATTAAACATTAAACAATAATTTCAAAATGAAGGAGGGATAACGAAGGAGAGTGTGATTGAGGCGAGTGCGGTGTCTTGTGCCCCGGTCTCTTAGCACCGTACTTCGTACCCCGTGCACCGTACTCTGTGAACTGCGGCGAGCGTGACGGAGGAGGGCACAACAAAAGTGGGCACAACAGAGGAGGGAACGACAGAGGAGCGCATGATATCTGTCATTCCCCTACCCCCCTCCGTCATCCCCCCTCCGCAGTGTCATGTTCCCCGTGTGCTCACCCCCCCCCCCTCCGTTGTCGTCCCCTCTCCACCGTCATCCCTCCTCCGACCACATAAGCCCTCAAAATGTGTACCTCCTTGCTCCTTGCTCCTTGCTCCTTGCTCCTTGCTCCTTGCTCCTTGCTCCTTAAAAATCATAAACATTAAACATTAAACAATAATTTCAAAATGAAGGAGGGATAACGAAGGAGAGTGTGACTGAGGCGAGTGCGGTGCCTTGTGCCCCGGTCTCTTAGCACCGTACTTCGTACCCCTTGCACCGTACTCTGTGAACTGCGGCGAGCGTGATGGAGGAAGGCACAACAAAAGTGGGCACAACAGAGGAGGGAACGACATAGGAGCGCATGATATCTGTCATTCCTCTACCCCCTTCCGTCATCCCCCCTCTGCAGTGTCATGTTCCCCGTGCGCTCACCACCCTCCGTTGTCGTCCCCTCTCCACCGTCATCCCTCCTCCATCCACAGAAGCCCTCAAAATGTGTACCTCCTTGCTCCTTGCTCTTTGCTCCTTGCTCCTTGCTCCTTGCTCCTTGCTCCTTGCTCCTTGCTCCTTGCTCCTTGCTCCTTGCTCCTTGCTCCTTGCTCCTTGCTCCTTGCTCCTTGCTCCTTATAAATCATAAACATTAAACATTAAACAATAATTTCAAAATGAAGGAGGGATAACGAAGGAGAGTGTGACTGAGGCGAGTGCGGTGCCTTGTGCCCCGGTCTCTTAGCACCGTACTTCGTACCCCGTGCACCGCACTCTGTGAACTGCAGCGAGCGTAACGGAGGAGGGCACAGCAAAAGTGGGCACAACAGAGGAGGGAATGACAGAGGAGCGCATGATATCTGTCATTCCCCTACCCCTCTCCGACATCCCCCCTCCGCAGTGTCATGTTCCCCAAGCGCTAACCCCCCTCCGTTGTCGTCCCCTCTCCACCTTCATCCCTCCTCCGTCCACAGAAGCCCTCAAAATGTGTACCTCCTTGCTCCTTGCTCCTTGCTCCTTGCTCCTTGCTCCTTGCTCCTTGCTCCTTGCTCCTTGCTCCTTGCTCCTTGCTCCTTGCTCCTTGCTCCTTGCTCCTTGCTCCTTGCTCCTTGCTCCTTGCTCCTTACTCCTTGCTCCTTGCTCCTTGCTCCTTGCTCCTTGCTCCTTATAAATCATAAACATTAAACATTAAAAAAAAATTTAAAAATGAAGGAGGGATAACGAAGGAGAGTGTGACTGAGGCGAGTGTGGTGCCTTGTGCCCCGGTCTCCTAGCATCGTACTTCGTAACCGTGCACCGTACTCTGTGAACTGCGGCGAGCGTGACGGAGGAGGGCACAACAAAAGTGGGCACAACAGAGGAGGGAACGACAGAGGAGCGCATGATATCTGTCATTCCACTACCCCCCTCCGTCATCCCCCCTCCGCAGTGTCATGTTCCCCGTGCGCTCACCCCCCTCCGTTGTCTTCCCCTCTCCACCTTCATCCCTCCTCCGTCCACAGAAGCCATCAAAATGTGTACCTCCTTGCTCCTTGCTCCTTGCTTCTTATAAATCATAAACATTAAACATTAAACAATAATTTCAAAATGAAGGAGGGATAACGAAGGAGAGTGTGACTGAGGCGAGTGTGGTACCTTGTGCCCCGATCTCCTAGCACCGTACTTCGTACCCCGTGCACCGTACTCTGTCAACTGCGGCGAGCGTGACGGAGGAGGGCACAACAAAAGTGGGCACAATAGAGGAGGGAACGACAGAGGAGCGCATGATATCTGTCATTCCCCTACCCCCCTCCGTCATCCCCCCTTCGCAGTGTCATGTTCCCCGTGCACTCCCCCCCCTCCGTTGTCGTCCCCTCTCCACCGTCATCCCTCCTCCATCCACAGAAGCCCTCAAAATGTGTACCTCCTTGCTCCGTGCTCCTTATAAATCATAAACATTTAACATTAAACAATAATTTCAAAATGAAGGAGGGATAACGAAGGAGAGTGTGACTGAGGCGAGTGGGGTGCCTTGTGCCCCGGTCTCTTAGCACCGTACTTCGTACCCCGTGCACCGTACTCTGTGAACTGCGGCGAGCGTGACGGAGGAGGGCACAACAGAGGAGGGAACGACAGAGGAGCGCATGATATCTGTCATTCCCCTACCCCCCTCTGTCATCCCCCTCCGCAGTGCCATGTTCCCGGAGCGCTCACCCCCCCTCTGTTGTCATCCCCTGTCCACCGTCATCCCTCCTCCGTCCACAGAAGCCTTCAAAATGTGTACCTCCTTGCTCCTTGCTCCTTGCCCCTTGCCCCTTGCCCCTTGCCCCTTGCCCCTTGCCCCTTGCACCTTGCCCTTATAAATCATAAACATTAAACATTAAACAATAATTTCAAAATGAAGGAGGGATAACGAAGGAGAGTGTGACTAAGGCGAGTGCGGTGCCTAGTGCCCCGGTCTCTTAGCACCATACTTCGTACCCCGTGCACCGTACTCTGTGAACTGCGGCGAGCGTGACGGAGGAGGGCACAACAAAAGTGGGCACAACAGAGGAGGGAACGACAGAGGAGCGCATGATATCTGTCATTCCCCTACCCCCTCCGTCATCCCCCCTCCGCAGTGTCATGTTAACCGTGTGCGTCCCCCCCCCCCCTCCGTTGTCGTCCCCTCTCCACCGTCATCCCTCCTCCGTCCACAGAAGCCCTCAAACTCCTTGCTCCATGCACCTTGCTCCTTGCTCCTTGCTCCTTGCTCCTTTGTTGAAACCAGAGAACTGGTCTCGACGTTCGCAAGGGGGATGCAGCTAACCCTTACATGACCCGAGCTAGATCCCTTGGCCAGTTGCTAAGAGACGAAAGACCTTGCCCTTGAATAACACATGAATCTAGAGACGAACCCCTTAAGCTTCAGCGAGGAGGTCCCGCCACATACCCAGAAGATCAAAGAGAGCTTCCTCTCCCAAGCCAATGCTGAGCCTGGGCACCTTGGAGAGCACTAAGTAACACCTCAACGTCAACCCAGCTGACGGAGGGTAGGGGTGCTTGCTCACAAGACACACGCGAGGGAGGGGGTAGAGACCAACCTTGCCCAAGGTGCCCATGGGGGTCTATTTATAGACTTTCTCAAAAATGGACTGCGGATAGCCAAAATTGGACTGCGGATAGCCAAAATCCTGCTATCCGCAGTCCGACCATGACCATGAACAGTCAACGCAGGAGGAGGGGCGAGTGGGGCTCGAAGTGCCCACTCCCCCCCCCCCCCCCCCTCGCAGGAGGTCCTACCTGCCCCTCCCGAGGGTGCCGGGCGAGTGGGAAAGTCCCTCCCACTCGCCCAAAGGGGGCGACGAGTGGGAAGGTCCCTCCCACTCGCCCAAAGGGGGCGACGAGTGGGAGGGCCTCTCCCACTCGCCTGGCAAGTGGGAGGGCCCCTCCCACTCGCCCGGGTGAGTGGGAGGGCCCCTCCCACTCGCCCGGGTGTGTGGGAGAGCTCCTCCCACTCGCCCAACATAGGGCCGGCGAGTGGGAGGGCCCCTCCCACTCGCCCGAAGAGGGCCGGCGAGTGGAGGTCTCCTCCCACTCGCCCAAAGAGGGTCGGGCGAGTGGGAGGGTTCCTCCCACTCGCCCAAAGTGAGACGGAGGAGCGGGTACTCCCTCCGCTTCCCTCGCCGCCTCTTTTTGCCTTGATCGGTTTCGACCGTTTCTGCGCGGTCATTCTGCTCGTCTCGGCCATCCTTACTGTCCTGACCTCATCCGCGTCGGGTCGCACCGACTCGGAAAATATAAGGGTTGTACACAATTCCCGCTCTTTTCGAGCTTGCCTCAAGCTCGGAAAGAAAGTCCAACCCACTTATTTGACGAGTAGGTGGGACCTCAGGGGAATCCACGAAAGGATCTGCCAACGGGACATATCTGTCGAGCTTTTCAGCTGAAATTACCTTGAGATGAAGGGCAAACCCTTCTCCAATACACACCCCTCCTATGAGCCGAGCTTAACTGGAGGTGGAGAACACTCGACACATTAGGTCGAGCTAAACCCGACCGAAGGTGGAGGGAAACTCGACACCTCTAGTCGAGATGAACTCGACCCGAGGTGAGGAACAGACCTTTCTCCACTAAACACCCCTCCTGCGAGCCGAGCTTAACAGGAGGTGGAGAAAGCTCAACACCTGAGGTCGGACTAAGCTCGACCGAAGGTGGAGGGAAACTCAACACCTCTAGCCGAGCTGAACTCGACCCGAGGTGGGGAACGGACCTTTCTCCACTAAACACCCCTCTGGCGAGCCGAGCTCAACAGGAGGTGGAGAAAGCTCAACACCTGAG